>CAJHNH020003746.1:467500-537565 GCA_905116865.2 Candidula unifasciata
TCAATTTATGAGTTTTCGAATGTATAGAAATACACGTCTTATGTGTTTTCTGTTAGGTTATCTCATTTCCCGTTAGCATTCTACAGTCATGTTCAAATAGAGGTAATTTGTTTTTGCTTCTGTTGTAGACTTTTTCGTTTTGTTGTTTCGAGTTATTTGAGGAAGTGATGATAATGCTGGGCTCCATGCAGAAAACAGGGCATCCATCTTTGGTGAGATGATATTTTGAGTGTCTGGGCAAAAATGTATTGTGTTGTAAAAATTAAATGTTTCAAATACAACTTATCTCATAAAAAACTTTCATTTATGTTAAAACCATTTCATTTTACCGTTATAGTTTATGGAAGACCCAAGTTTCGAATCCTCAGTAAGGCTGTCAGGAGCAGAAAAAAAATCCTAACCCACACAGTTCCGTGACGAAAACACTAGCCATGTAGCCAAAAACTCTCAGGCTCAGAGACATTATTTTGTGGCCTACACCACAAATATGGTAACTACAGGCACTAGTGACAGTTATCATGTATGAATAAAAAAAAAAAACAAATTGAAATATTTGAACCTGTATTTGAATGTTAAACTACTGGATGTAACTTGCCTAGAGAAACCACACAACAGCCAGGGGCTGTTAGGATTGGTTTTGCAACGTCCTGTAAAGGATACGCAACTAACTTAACTTTATTTGAATGTTGATTAGTCTCTTTAACAGTTTACCTTTGGGCAAAATTTTCACACTAGTGTGTCAGGACACTCAGTGTTGGAAAGCTCTGTTTAACTATTGCAACCAAAGTGTGAAATGTAAAGTTGGAAATAAAATCCTTGAAGCCTTGGTTTAGCAGCTAGACGCTTGCCTGCAGATCTGAGGGTCATGGGTTCGGGTTTTCAAAAATGACCATGTTTCCCAGCCTTAAGTTGGTACCAGGTATGATACAACAAGAAGGGACTATTGAGGGGAACAGTACAGCATACAGACAACTGCTGTGACACTGGGAACTGTCAGTGCCCAAACCTCAAGGCATTTGCTGTGGAAAACTGAACATTCTGTGCTAAGAAGTAAATTCTAAAATCAGTATTTGTTTAAAGTATTTTAGCAATATGTAATGTATTGGACCCAGATGTTTCAGCATTTAATGTATTAGGCAGACAGGGGCATTTCAAACGTCTATCATGTATTAGGCAGGGGTGTTTTCATTATTTCAGAGGTGTGTATTCTTCTTCTTCTTCTTCGCGTTCACCAGCTGTACACTCTGGCTGAAAGTTCTGGTTGCTCGTCCACTACTGAACTGCAGTCCTGCTCCAGAACCTGAGTGTTGCGTGTGCATCAGTTTTACAGATCTCATTCTCTTGAATACAGACTGTTGGTTCCTTGCCTCTCCGGCAGACGCACTCCGTCTTCAAAGGAACGAGAGAGGTGTGTATTGTATTTAGTAGAGGTATTTCGGTGTAATATATTTGACATTTCAGTGGTAGGAGTCGACAGTGTTTTATTGTAGGGAATTTAAATATGCAGACACAACCATCATCGAGTGCCTTGCCGATTGGCATAGGCTTTCATGCCTATCTGTGATCCTCAGCAGCATGTATCATTTCATATGCTGACACCCTTTTACGCCATGACAAAAGACTGTCAAAGAATCTTCTTGCATTCTCTTCCTTGTCTTTGCCTACTAAATGCTAGTTTCCTGTGACTGTAAATGAAAGCAAGACCTACCCAAACTGGACTACCAGCTTGTGGTGCAGCAGTAAATAGTCAATGGTTGAAGAAAGGAGTTTTTCTGGGAATCGTACCTGTTTGATTCTCATCCTTGTTAATTCTACTGACTGCAGTCCTAATGTCTTTGTCACATTGTATACTGCAGGGCTGTTCAACTATGTTTGCTCAGGGGTCACAGTTTTGAAAATGGGGATCGTCCCAGGCCTGAGCACAGAAAGATCATTAATACAAAACAACTGGCAGTGATCGGTAGGCCACATTTGGCCATTGCCAGTTGAATAGCCCTGGTATACTTTGCTTCAACTTTTCACCATCCATTGTGCCTGAATTTTGAGCAGATGAAGGCAGGCATAACAGCCAATGGAATGATGAAGGGTAGTGGGGGTAGCCTCTATCCTCTTCTTCTTTGTGTTCACTGGCTGTAAATTCTGGTAGAAATTCTCATTCATCCATACTGAGTGTCAGTTCCTTGCCTCATAGGCAGATGCACTCTTGACTTTGAAGGAGACACCAAATCTCACAACATGCTTGTAAGGGGACAGTGGATACACCCCCCCTCCCCCAATTGGGCCTGAGAATCCACACAGGGTTATCCTCTATCAACGGTGAACTAAGGCAAGAAAAATTTTAACTAAACTGATTCAAAAATTAGATGTAGACAGCCACGTGTTTTTTCAGACATGCCTTGAGAAGGAACAGGCTCTAGAACTTAGTAACCACTAGCAACATTGATGAAAAAATCAAGAGAGAGGCAGTGAAAAAAATACATAGATGGCTTTTCCACATGGATGGGCTGAGACGAATCCTGGCATAAACTTTGATTCTGGCAATCTTGTGAGATGCAAGAGATATCATTCCTACAGACTGCAATCCTGAAAAAAGAAAGGTGGGGGAGGGGGGGGGGGGGAGAGAGGGGGGGGGGAGAGACATGACATGACAGCCTATGCTTTTTGGCTAGGTACATTATGATGATAGGGTTCTAATATCACATGATTGTATTTGATGTGTTGTGACCAGTGCCCTTTATCCATTCAACTTCTGTGGTGCCTTATTGAGAGGCTAGCCCAAGTCTTAGAACTACTTTAAAAAAAATAGTCTCAGATATAAATCTGCATTGAGGGACATAACACGAATGAAATTTAACGCTTTTAGAGAACTTGTCACTGCAGATGGCCAATGACATTGACGGGGGCTGTCAGACAACTGGAAGTGACTACATTGTCTTCTCGAGGCAAGAAGGTTATTGTTCTCATTTCACCATTTTGGTGCTTGGAATAGGAGCTGCCTGGAATCTTATGGTGTACTATGTCTGTGACTTTACAGTGTATTTAATTCTATACTGATTTTGTTATGATGATGTAACTGTTGTTTCGTTTGTTGTGATAATAAATCAGTGACATTTGGTTATTTTATTTATCCATCCCTTCTCCCATGGGTGGTGCAGTTGCTAGAAGCTTACCTGTTAATTCAACGGTCTTAGGTGTGAATAAGAAATGTGTCCGATTTTTTTGGTAAATGACCAGGGTTATCACCAAATGGTTACAGAGACATGTCCTTGGAAGTCAAGATGGCGGATTTTTAGTTTTTAAAATTCCAGTTTACAAATTGTAAAATCATCTGATCCTTTGTTGACAAGTGCAGTTCACCCAATTACCTGTTTTGAATAGGGCTGTACCAAATATTCGCTTCAGGGCCGAATAGTGGACCTAATAACTATTCGGTATTCGGCCGAATAGTTGCGGTCGGGCCAAATACGAATAGTGGTTACCTTACTCCCGTTTCTGCATACACTGTGATGGACTGAAAGAACTCTCTCATTAACACAATAGTTGCTGTTGCCTAAGTCTGTCGTAGCGGGGGAAACTGCGACCCGGTTGCATGTTACAAACTGCATAAAATGCAAACCGCAGTGTGTGTTTGTGTGTGAGAGAGAGAGAGAGAGAGAGAGGGGGAGAGGTCATGCATTTTTTTGTTCTTTCAGGGTGTCTTCGCCCAAATCAAATTTGAAGATATTGCTAATGAGAATATGAAGGTGCGTTTAAATTACATCGAACGAACGGTCGAGCAAACGATGGTTTTGAAAGAGGCGGGAGCCCGAAGACAACTAATCACAGACATCAGAAGGAGACAGTCGTCATTTTTCAGCCATGTTATGAGAAGAGGGGAAAATGGAACATGTGGTGACCACTGAAAAGATCTGTGGAAGGAGGAATAGAGGAAGACAACGAGAGAAGATTCTTGACAGTCTTGTTGCATGGCATGGATGTGTGTCAGCACACGAACTGATACATGCTGCAGGAGGTAGCAGATTGTAGAGAGGCATGATCGCTCACGCCAGTCGACAAGGCACCTGATGATGATGATACACTATTCGTATTTGTTTTCGGCCGAATAGTTAGTCCTACTATTTGTATTCGGCCGAATAGTGAAAATCACTATTCGGTACAGCCCTAGTTTTTAAACTTTTCTCTCTTCAAATAATCAATGACTTAACAACATGAGTACTACTATCAGAAACATTTATTTTCAAAGCATTAATCCAAATTTGATCATGCAAACCTTCTATTGCTCTGTGAGTGTGTGCTTCATATATATAATATATATGATAGTTTCCCTCCAACAGAAACATGAAATTTTGTACACATAAAATTTGAAGCGCATACACAAAATGGCACTGCTTGCCAACAAAAAAGAACAACTGCTAATCCATTAAATATGCATTAAAACAGTGCATGTTTACAGAATTTATGATTGCTGAGGGAACAAAACTGGTAAACATTCAAAAATGTTTGTGTGCTGCGTATGGAAGTTGTGCAGTTGATAGGAGTAATGTTGGTTGTTAGGTTCAGAGAGTCAAGGCTTCAGAAAGCTGAGACACACACCTAAGGGGTGCTATAAAGAAATGGTTACATGAACATGATACAGACAAGGCATGCATATCCTTGTTTGATTTTGGTTTTTAGAAGTGGATAGCAGTAACACAGAAAATGATGATGTGTAAAGGACATAAGGAAGTTGTTACTCTTTCAGTGAATTTAATTTACTTTTGCAGAAACAGGGGGAATGTGTGGGCCATACATTTCTGAATGTCATGTCATACAGACCGCTCAAACAAATCAGTCAAAACAATCACTAATCAAACATTTCTGTGGAAAGCTACAACCCAAAAAAGATCTCCTTCTGTCGGTGTTTTCTGATGTAGTCAGCCATCAACTCATTGCCAGTCTTCTCCGGTGCGTAGTAGTGTTCAGGGGGCTTGCCCTCCCTCAGTCTCACATAGTAGTTTGTGTAGCGGTAGTGGATGATGCCCTTTCGGCCACGGGCATGCTTTCGGACTCCTTTCACAACGATGCCTTTTGTCACAAAGGAGTCGGCTGAAACAGAAGGAGGCTATTATCAACCACAAATACTCTTTATTCTTTTCATTTCAATCCACTTAGTGGTCTACAGGAGTGTAACTAGCCAGTAATTTTGCAGCGACCTAGAATCTGTCATGGCCTAACATACTGCAGAAGCTACAGTTTTGGCAAAAAGTTTAAACTCAATTTCTTACTGTTTTTGCAGTGCTGCATCCATTGCTATTTTAGGAACCACACTGCAGCCATCACTCTGCAGTTGATCTAACCAATATTGTGTTCATATAAATTTTTTATAGCTGATCTCAACGTTTGGCCACCAATGTCCATCCCCGAAGTCAAGTTTTAACACAAGCTTGAGTGGCCAGCCCTGAAGTCAAGCTCTAAACACAGCAGGGCTATTTAACTAAGTTTACCCAGGACCAAATTGTTGAAAATTAGGGATCGTCACAGGCCCGAGCACCAGCATTGAAAGATCAGGGATGTAATGCAACTGGCAATTATCACTTGATAGGCCTCAAGCTGAATAACTCTGAGCTAAAGTGTCATCCTTGAATTTAACTCTTTGAGTGCCAGGAGGTTTAGCACCAGAGGCCCAAGGGGTAGTAAGGAAAATGTAAAATCGGTGCATCTTGTGCTTCTAGGTATGAACATATGATCGGTTCCTTGGGATTGAAAGAGTTAAGAAATGGCATGCAAGATTAAACTCCTGGGTCTAAGACACAGACATTCAACCAGTCTTAGCCCTGCAAATAGGTTTCCATCACGTGACTGGTGAAGACCTTCATCAACTGATACTAAAGTACCGTCTCTATGCTGAATTAATAACTGACATCACAGCACTTGGGATCTTCCCATAAGTGCCCTGTCACCATCTTCAACAGCCAGCAAGTAGTTCTAATGCCATTGGTGCCAGTAGCAGATGTCCATCTTGCCTTTCCTTTGAATGACGTGTGTCAGCCAGATCCCCTTTTCACTGTGAGCCAAACCATTTTCTCCAGACCATAATGACCTATTAGTGCTTTTGCATTGTTCAGCTGCTCTCAAAAAGCCCTGACCGCATCTAGCTTGCCATGAACAATTTATCACTAAGCCGTGTAGAGTCAGCCAATCTGTCTGCCTGTTAATTTCCACACACACGTTCATATCCCAGAGGAAAGATCTAAAGGGCACTAACTAGCGGGGACCTCTGAAAGAATTTTTGCCACCCTTGCAGATCCCTCCACCTGCTCTACAGGCAGGCAAGCGTCTTTGGCAGTATACCCATTTGGCAGTCGGCAAAACAAATTAAAGGGGCCTGTGATATTTACTTAAGAACACAAATTATATATACTTGGTTTGTTTGATATTTAAACTAGAAGGAATCAAGGAATCCTCCTTTGTCATTCTGATATTAGTAAATTATAATAAAGTTCTTAAATACAACTATTAAGAGGTATAGAGTCTTTCACAGACCTGCGTAAATGGAGGTGGAAAGGTTTAAGCTGACTGGAAACCACTGGTTTCACCACAAATTCAACAAGAGACCCTCTCTAGATGTAGATTAATGACTTACCTATCCAGAGATTTGATTTGAATTCAACATTGTGGTCCCTCACAGCCATTTCCTGGGCCTCTTCCAACACCTGTAGACAAAAGATTATTCTGGCTGACTGAATGGTTTCAGTTTAGTGTACTTTTAGGAGAGACAGAGGAAAATGAGAGAAGGCCTTTCCTTCATTTCCAGGCCGATCAAGCTTTAAAAAAAGTGTCACATGAAATGTCAATATAAATGAAAATAGCAAAAATAAAAACCTATCATTGTGTTATAAATAATTAAAAACTCAGAATGATCAAAGATAAACAACTTGAATAAGAATGATCACAGAAGTACCAAAACACTCACAACAACTAAAAGAAATAGGAAACAGATTATATTATATATAGGTAGGGGGAAAAAACTAACTATAACAAATAGAAAGCAACTTATATAAATTAGGAAACAACCTAGAAATGGGGAAAAAAACAGATAAGAAATATACAAATTAGGAAACAACCTATAAGGAACACAAAACAAACCATAAGGGAATTAATCAGTACTTCAAACTATTGCAAAACAAACAAAAAACTTCTAGGCAGTTATGGGCTCCAGGGTTTTTTCTTTTGATCTTTTAGGACAAAAAAGGTTAAGTAACATAACATAGCATATGAATATAAGTAATGTGAAAGAATGACTAACCCAAATTAAGGAACTTTGTTTCTGAAGGGTCGCAAATTGAGCCCTATCAAATTTATTTTTACACAGCAATTGCATATTTATGTATCAATTATAATGTTTATATTCCAAAATTCATAGTATGATTATAAATTTGAAAATACAAACAAAAACATGGATGGCAAATGCATCATTTAAAATACACATGGGAAAATACACAGAAGCAAGGCAATAGAACAGGCACAAAAATGCATAAACACACTTACATACAGGGTAATGCACACAGTAGCGCGCGCGCACACACACACAACATATACAGACGGACATAACACACTTAAACACAGGGTAATGCACAGTGACAACACACACAAAATGTACGCAGACACAACATATACAGACAGACACAACACACACAAAGTGTACATAGACACAACATATACAGACGGACACAACACACACAAAACGTACATAGACACAACATATACAGACGGACACAACAGTCACAAAGTGTACGCAGACACAACACATACAGATGGACACAACACACACAAAGTGTATGCAGACACAACATATACAAAGTGTATGAAGACACAACATATACAAAGTGTATGCAGACACAACATATACAAAGTGTATGCAGGCACAACATATACAAAGTGTATGCAGACACAACATATACAAAGTGTATGCAGACACAACATATACAAAGTGTACGCAGACACAACATTTACAGACGGACACAACATTTACAAAGTGTACGCAGACACAACAAATACAGACGGACACAACAGACACAATACCTCTTTTACATGAGCAGCCCCCTTTCTTTTGTAGAAGGAGAGCTGTTTGATTGCCTCATCTATAGACATCCCCCGAACCTGGGGAAACAGGAGCAAATGTTCATTATATAGTACTGTCTCTTGAAACTGGAGAGATATGAGCAAATGCTTATTATATGGTAATATCTATAGAATGCCTCAGTTCTGGAAACATGAGCAAATGTTTATAACGTCTATAGACAGCCCTCAATTCTGGAGAGACATGAGCAAATGTTCATTATATGATTTATCTATAAAATCCCTCAAATCTGCAGAGGCATGAGTGAATACTTATTTTATGGTATTATCTGTAGACAGGCTTAAAATCTGGAGAGGCCTGAGCAAATGTTCATTATATCTGTAGACCAACCTCAAATCTAGGGAGATATTAGCAAATGTTCATTATATGGTATCATCTATGGACATCCCCTGAATCCAAAGAGACATGAGCAAATAAATATTTCAGCAACAATTCCAGTAATTTCCGATTAACTGCACCCATGAAGCAAACAATGCAGTCTCAAAACAAAAACAACAACCTTCCGAAATTCAGGTAAACCTTTTTTACCATGTAAACAACAAACATAAAGCAACACCGGGGAATCTCTGTGGTGAAGTGATCAAGTTGTCTGCATCACGATCTGAAGGTTCTGAGTTCACTTCACAAACTGCATTGTTCAGTTCACAAGTTGTAGTGAGATACCTGGAGTTTGTTGCTGAAGCTACAGAGTTCAAGCTTTAGCTATGCTCTTGGCAGGCCAGCCGTTTTGTGGAGAAACAGTAAAGCAAATGGGATCAAACCCAGAGCAGCCTTCTTCTTCTTCTTAGCATGCACAGCTCCCAAAGGCATGTTCTGGCTGTCCCTTCACTTCTGGACTTTAGTCTTGTTCCAGAACTTGAGTTCTGCGTACACATCCGTTTTACAGATCTAGCTTTTTCATATGCAGAATGCTGGTTCCTCGCCTCTTAGGCAGATGCACTACGACTTCAGAGGAAACATCTCTAATCTCTTCTTCTTGTTAAAGTCCATGCCGTGTGGAGTTGGTAGTCATGTTTCGTGTACATTCCAATCAACTCTGACACAAATGATCTTTCATGCCATAATGTCCAACTGTCCACCACTTTTTCTTTTTTTTGGTCTGCCTCAGCCTTTTTTCCCCTTCACTTCTTCTACCGTCACAACTGTGCTCGTTTTCTCCTTCTCAATATATGACCAAAGAATTTACATTTTCTTTCTTATATAGACAGTCAGTTCTCTTCGTGAGTTAGTTTCTTTCAGAACATCTTCATTACTCGTTGCCAATGCCATAAAAAGCAGTAAATACAAGGAGTTGCGATGAAGTAGTGGCTAGATTCCCCACATGCTGATTCAAAGCTCAGGAGTTCAAATCTGCATCACATCAGTTTTTTTTTTATGAAAATCACCTTGGGCTTCCAGATCGTTCCTGCCTAAAAAAAGATATCAGATAAAGTCCTGGGAAGCAAAGGCTGCCGGTGTGATGCTGACCACACCAGCCCACGGAGGGTCAATTGACCTATAAATGCTGACCACATCGCCCACGGAGGGTCATTTGACATATAAATGCTGACCACACCACCCACGGAGGGTCAATTGACCTATAAATGCTGACCACACCACCCACGGAGGGTCAACTGACCTATAAATGCTGACCACACCACCCACGGAGGGTCATTTGACCTATAAATGCTGACCACACCACCCACGGAGGGTCAACTGACCTATAAATGCTGACCACACCACCCATGGAGGGTCAGTTGACCTATAAATGCTGACCACACCACCCACGGAGGGTAAATTGACCTATAAATGCTGACCACACCGCCCATGGAGAGTCAACTGACCTATAAAAATATTAGTCTAGCGTATGTCGGATGTGCCATTGGCATGACAAGCATCTTTCACTTACAAGCAACACAATTTCTTTATCTTAATACTCAAGATGGTAAAATAACAGAAACAAATACATGTGAAACAATTACCATGACTGCAACAAACCAAAGCTTCTTCATACTGTACTTGATCTGGAACCTGGAATGACAAACCTCCTGTGGAAAGAACAAGACAAAATCAACAGTTACCCCGAAACCAGGCGGATTTGATTGGTAAAATATTATACGTAATTTGAACTTTACAAACTTTTTATTTTCAGTTTTCTGAGCCACTGAGGTTCACTGTTTCAGACAAAACCCGCCTCCATTCATCTCTCTGGTTGGTCTTCTCTTTCCAGTTTGTGATACTAAGTATTTGTAGGTCTGTCTGGATGTTATTTCTCCATCGCATTCTTGGTCTGCCTCGTGGTCTACGACTATTCAACTATAGTGTGTACACAATTTAATATTATAAACTACAAACATTAATTACCAGTGCATGCACACAATCTCTCTCTTGTCTGTGTGTGTGCGTGCATGCATCGACCTATTTATCTAACCTTTTCATGTCACTGTTGACATATGAGCATTCATAAGTGATCTCATTGCTGCTGGTCTGCTGTTTTTCTGCCTATGGTATCCCAGGTAGTTTTATATTCCCTTATTTCCCTTTCTACTTTCCTTGTCCAGACATCCTCAGGTCGTCCACAGCACCTTTCTTTATTTCTTCATCGGCTGTCCACCTGACAGCTGTCCTTGCCAAAGTGACATGAAGCATCCTGCAAACATGTCCAAGCCATCTCCAACTTCTTCCTGGGATAATGTTTGCCAGTGACGAACATTTTGTTTTCCTCCTCAGTTCTTCACTTGCATGATGATGATGTTTGATGAAATATTTGCAGGATACTCCTTAGACATTTAATTTGAAATCTCTAGTTGATGTGTAATTGCTGCTGCCATTTTCCCAACTCTCACTGTTGTACAGCAGTTTTCCTAAAATGTTTCTCTTGTATGGCTTGCACAGGTTAGGTTAGTTACGTATCCTTTACAGGATGTTGCAGAACCAACCCCAGCAGCCCCTGGCTGTTGTGTGGTTTCTCTAGGCAAATTTACGTCCAGTAGTTGGCTTGCACAAAACGAGAAAATTAAATGGTATGATAGTCACAAATGTAAGACTGGGAGAGAGCAACAAATTCTAGTGAATCAAGAGCTGAGGGATAAAGGCTGGCGTTGGATAGGACACACATGAGAAAACTTGATAACAATCTAATAGGAATGTCTGTGCACCAGAACCTACAGGGTCAAAGAAAGGAAGACCACACAAGAAATGGAGAAGAGAATGCGGAGCAAAAAATGGGGAGGACTAGAAGTGAGCCTTTTTGTGATAGCAAAAAAGGATGAGCAAAGAACTGGTTGAGGACTAATGATCTTGGGGATTTGGGGGAATGACGCAGAAAAAAAAAGAAAAAATTAACAAGCAAACACATAAAGGGTGTTAATGAAATCATAATCGTGATAATCAGATGACTTGTTCCACATTTGCCCTTAATGGGCAGTTCGAGCACGCTGTGTTGTGGGTTACATCGTGCTGCAGTATCTGCACCTTGTGACCCAAAACATCAGATCTCAGCAAATCCTTAATTAGTTGCCTTATGACATGCTTGGGCTTATAAGTCACCCTGGGACACAATCACGAATGAATGAATGACCACAAATGTTCACCATTCGTACATAAAGGCCAGACTCACATTTGGCCTTTCGAACACTAATCGGTCACACAGCAATTGCATTCTAACTACAGAGCATGTATGTTTATTCAATAATACACATAATTTGAATATGAAGTTGAAAAAAAAAAGCATGCATGGTAATGTATTTAAATATACATACATACTACACATGCATATATTCATACATACACATTTCATTTTCACACTGGAAATGCTAAAAAATAAAAATAAAAAGTCACAAACCTGTAAGAATTTCAGGGGGAAAATACTTTTAAAAATTAATCAATCATATTGTACAGGTCACTAAATATTGTTTGTTTTCAAATTTTGTCTCATTAATTATATATGAAGATATGTTTTTTTAAAAATTATCAATATACACAGAGAGTGAAGCATTAAATGGAATGCGTTCCATGGGGCATAAAAATAAGAAAATGTATCAGTCAACTCATGCTGTGACCTCATGGCCTTTATCACTGAGGCTCACAAGAAAATTGGACATCAACTTGGCTTTAAAAAAAACCTATTGGGGTCATAAGAAACAGGTCTAAATTATAATTTTAGTTCCTATATTTGTATCCTGCCCTTATTAAACACAGAAGAGGAACACTGCTGATCTGTTGGCGACTTCTGCTACCATCAATGATAAACTACAATTCTAATACTGTGATAAACATTCTGTGTGTTTTTCGTTGGCACAGGAGCGGAGCAAAGATGGGGTGACCCGTTTGCTATGAAGCTGAAACTAAGACTACCAGACACTGGACCAACAGAATTTAACTACACTTGTCCAAAACATGTCACTGTAGGCACGGCCATTTATCTGCGATTACGGGGATGTTGCAAAACCAGAAGAGACTAGACTTAGGCAGACTTGGGTGAGAGGGTTAAGATTTCTACTCACAGCAGGTCTTTCTGGCTCTCCAGGTTTGGTCGGAGGGTAGACCACCTCATTGTGCTTCAGAAAATTGGGGGGCATAACGTTGACATTGCCCATTTTATTCCGAGCCTTGTCTTCGAAGATTGTGTTTCTGTAACTGGCATTGCTGGCTGTTGTGTGCAAAAGTGAACTACGGCAGATGTTCTGTGGCTGCAGGATGGTCAGGCAACTTGCAGGAAGAAGTCGCGAAGAACTGAAAGAAAAGTAGAATAATCATTAGTAGTTGGTTGTGGATTCTTTGAAGACCTAGTTTTAACTCCTTTAGGGCAATGACATATGTCCATATATTTCTGATGAACTGTTTCCCCCCAGATTTGCAGTCTGTAGTATTAACATCTGAAGGATGAGAATTAAACGGGGGCAAACCCTCAAAAAACCCTGTTTAACCACATAAGAGCTTTAGTAGGCTACCCTACACTTATGAAAAAAGTTGCAGTCCAATCTGGCTGAGTGTCGTCAATTCCCCCCCCACCACACACACAAAGACATTTACATTCAGAGTAGCAAAATAATGTTAACATAATAATCACCCAGCAGGGAAATGTATCTACATATCTGATATTTAAAATCTTTGAATATATTACGGTAGCAATGTGCCGCATGCAGTTTTGAAAATAACCTACATAAACATTTTGAAACAGAATTTATTCAGACACAAAGAGACGCATACAAGGTAAATGTGATTTATCAAGTTACTATAGGCGCTCAAAGCGATTCCTACTATCTTCCAGACACTTATTAGTGCAGACAACTGCTGCTCGGTTGAGGTTATCCAATGTGCCCAGTGTGACTGCTGCAGCATCACACAACACACAGCCACTGTAAATTTGATCTAAATACTGCAGAATATGTCATGTAATGATTAGGACAAGTAGCCTCTATGAAAATGTTTATACATTTTGCTGGTGGGGATTACAATGTATACTTTTTGGGGGGGCTACCTGTGTGTATGCGCGAGTACCTACATACACACATATATAAAAGACATTTTAGCTGATTTAAAAGATGTGAAATTATTGAAAAAATGAATCAAGGATCGACATCAATGCACAGAGGACATTCCTATATGTGCCATTCCCTTCCTCAAATGCGATCAAAGACTTAGGATTTTAATTCATCTGAACCCAGTAAGTCCAATGGAACACAAGGATTACAAAACTTATATAAAGTCTATAATTCAGTAAAACAGACACATACACAAACATACAAATGTTAAATTTAACAAATTAATATTAAAAATTAATAAGCAATGCTTTATTTTATCAAATCTATAACTTTTTCATTATTTTATAGACACAAATGTTAGAATTTTTATTGATTCGGAGCTCTATATGTACACTGGAACACATTTTACAAAAAGTTATACAAAACCTACAATTTCATTATAAAACATAAATGTTAGAAACTGTAACTGATATTCAAACCCAGTGGGTCTCATGTATCACTAGAAAATCAATAATGCCCCCTAGGATGAAAACCAGAGATTTAAACATTAACAGACACAACAACTTACTTTGAGACTAATCCTGGAGAACAGGCCGGCACTGGGCATCTCCTCACCGAAAGGCCAAGGATCTGTAACCCTGTTGAGGAGAGTAACCATTGTAAATGTTACACAACAATTTTGAAGAGCTTGATTTGAAGCTTGTGAAACCTGAACAGTATAATTAGATCATCTTTGCATTGGAACCCACAGTCAAAGAAATAAAGACAGACCAAGAAAACACACAGGAAAGAGAATTAGACAGTGATGCTATAAAGACGGGGAGGACAAGGGGTGATCTGTGTGTGATGCTAACAATGGACAGGTCGGCTGCGGTTCTATGCTCTACTGGGAGAATAAAGGACAAAAAAGGACATTTCCTTAATTGAAAAGAGGGTATGTCTTGTATGCAGGTGTCAGAGAAAATAAACAAGCTGATAGGCTTTTGAACAAAACTACAGTGGAGGGTGGGTGAACAATGAAATGGGCTCTTGTGGTGAATGTATTATAAGAAGTTAGCATAAGATGTAACTTTGACCAGACTGCAATTCAGCAGCTGCAAGAAGGAAGAAGAGCAAATGAAAAGTGGGCTATCCTCCGAACAACGGTCCTAAATTATCGAGACGGAAAATATACCCTAACAGGGCCTCAGTCACATGTCAAGTGCGCACTTCCAGTGACTATAACTCCACCGCTGAATTGCAAATTTCCGGGGACTATACCGCCATGAGTATCCCCAAGGCCGCTCAAGCGGTGTGGATTGGGGCTAAACTAGATGGCTAGGACTCACAAGCAAATAAAATGAAGGAAGCTGCAGGAGATGCGGTAGCTGCTACTCATGAGCCCCAGCTATCTAGTTTAGCCCCAACCCAAGGCGCGTGAGCGGATACTCTCGGCGGTGGCGGAAGTGCGCAATTGACACGTGACTGAGGCCCTGTTAGGGTATATTTTCCGATTCGATAATTTAGGACTGTTATTTGGAGGATAGACGAAAAGTGTAATGCCGAACTACAGCTCTATTCAAGTAGCCAAAGAAGCAAAGCTCACACACAACTGGTGCCAGTTGCTACTGCTACTTGAAGGATACATTTATACTGAGGGTAGAAACAAGTTTAATGTGCAGTGAGGAGATGATGATGCTGATCTTACTAACTTAACACTGTCTTATCTTTCTAGATGATGGTGTAAAATTCTGCTATAGAGAGGAATGTGAATTACAGCCCATGGTGATGACGAGTGTGACTAGCAAGACCCACTTGCGTCGCCATTTCAAGACCAGGGATACAGTTTCTCTTTTAGTTAGCACAACGCCTGGGCAGTACTGTACACTGTGACTGTTAGAGAGAGACTGGCTCTACTTTGAACTTCCCCATAAAATGGCGGCCATAATATGATGCTGTTCCAAAGAGAGCTAAATTGGCCAATTTCTGGCCATAGAATATCCAAAAATATCAGAATGGGGCTCAGTTCTATTAAAAATATATGTGCCAGCTCCGCATAACGAAGCAAATGCTCTAACAGGGTTTCGGCGATATGTTACTTGCGGACCTGCTTCTGCGAGTGTGCCCGCACCGCCGACCGTATCCCCCGCGCCGCTGGGGACTAAACTAGATGGCTGGGAGACATGAGCGGCAGCTACCACATCTCCTGCAACTTCCTCCAATTACTTTACTCATGAGTCCCAGGCACCTAGTTTAGCCCCCTATCCGCGCCGCGGGGGATACGCTTGGCGATGAGTTTAATCGGGTTTGGCGCATGCCGACAAGTCTGACATCTACCGCTGCTAAATCCTCCAATCGGAAGAACACAGTATTGCTAATCGGCTTTCATCGTCTGTAATGTCTCGAAATTGGTCAACGGTCGCTAATATCGTCGTCTGCAGTAACGCTCGAAATTGTTGTCAACGGTCGGTATTTATCGTCTGCTACTACCGTGTGCAATGTTGATATTGATTGTCAAGTAATCCTAGTTTTGCCGCGATTCGTCCCTTGGCAGAAAGTCCGTATTTTAGATATACGTGAACACCGTTCTGATATTTTTGGATATTTTTTGGCCAGAATGTGTCATCATATTACGGCCGCCATTTTATGGGCAAGTTCAAAGTAGAGCCGAGAGACTGTGTTGCTCATGTGGCATGATCCCTCACTAAGACACTAAGTCTGCCTTGTTTACTCTAAAGAAAAATTAACGCTAAAATTTTTTGGAAAAACGCGGTACAGTGGTACAGGAGCTGCCAGATCAAAATATGGTGAATGGGTGAACTGAACTTTCCGCCTTTTACTGTCAGTATGAGAGACAGCGTCAGTAACCCTTGCCAACCAACCAAAGGGACGATGATAAAAAGGCTTTTTTTTAGACAACTTTCTTGAGGTCATTCGTGGCTGTGAGGTTGACTACTAGTTCCGCAGCTTATCGTTTTTATAGAATATCTTGTTTTGATTTAAACTTCAAACAATCGTTCCGGTTCAATGTGTGAGTGAAATCCAAATTAAAGTTACACTCAACTTCAAACAGTTAGTTACAGTTTAGTTTACACAGTACTAAGTGTATGTATAAAGTATAAGTATAAAAGTACTCTTTAACTTAAGTAAAGAAAGATAGTAAAGTATCCATATCTAGCACTGGCAAAAGGAATGAAAAATAAAGCATTTTAAAAATATATCCAATATTTTAAATAATGCACAACAATCATGTTTGAAAGTTAGATTGTGAAAAGGTTTTGCAGAAACCGAAAACAAGCAAACACACCTGCCTTGAAGGTCGCCATTTTCTGTTATTAACCCTTAGCTTCGTAGCCAGCGGAATAATATTATTTCACATTTTGTCTTTCTCGCATAATTCTAATCGAGGGTTTGTGTGTGTTTGTGTGTGTGTGTGTGGGTTGTTGTTGTTGCTAGTTCTTGCATACAACAGCAAATGGAACATTGATATCGGACAACGCAGACGCTCTGAAGACCATTATTAAATGAATTTTTTAAAGGCTGATGGAAGATACTATGGTAGATCAAACGACATGCGCAAGGTTGCGTGAGCAGTATTATTTAATTTGTATATATGCAATGACTGACTGACTGACTTTCTACCCCACCAGGACATCACACAAGCGATAAACACCCGATGACACAATGTGCCACCATGTGGGTGAGGATCACCGTGGAGAGGTCCCAGAAACCACGTTCAGCCTTTAGGCCATATTTATGGCCAGGCTATATTGCGGCCCCTGGCAAAAGCCAGAGTAGGGCTTCAAATAACGAAAAATGTCATTCTGAAAATGACAAGTAGTAATATCCGATAGGCCGGTAATATGTTTGCAATATCATGTTCAGCAATTATAAATGTAAGAAGGGGTGCCCTTAACGTGGGGATTTAGCATTTGAGCCAACCGCCACTAATTTCACCCCCCCCCCCCCATCCCCATAATTATAAGATAGCTATGCAGCCACATTTAACCATATATATAAAAAATCTGTACAAATATGTGTCTAGAGAACTATAAAACGCGGTTGACAAGGATGGAGAATGGTGCGAGGAAACAGGCTATAACGTCAAACCAGATAATACAACTGTATTGTGGTGTCATGTAAATAATAGAATTGTTAAGAGACAAGATTCCAACCATCGCAATAAATGGTAGTAACATAATTAGAATTTTATGAAATATCGTAGTTTCACTGCGAGAAGAGGATGAGTATAGAAGAAAACAGGCGGTTGAAGATAATGAAAACATCAGCAGAGGAAGGACCCGTAAGATGAGGATGAGGAGAAGAAGGACGACAAGTAGGATTAGAATAATAATAATAATAATCAGAAGAAGAAGAAGAAGAAGAAGAAGAAGAAGAAGAAGAAGAAGAAGAAGAAGAAGAAGAAGAAGAAGAAGAAGAAGAAGAAGAAGAAGAAGAAGAAGAAGAGAAAAAGAAGAAGAAGAAGAAGAAAAGAAAGAGAAAAAAAGAAGAAAAAGAAGAAAGAAGAAAAAGAAGAAGAAGAAGAAGAAGAAGAAGAAGAAGAAGAAGAAGAAGAAGAAGAAGAAGAAGAAGAAGAAGAAGAAGAAGAAAGAAGAAGAAGAAGAAGAAGAAGAAGAAGAAGAAGAAGAAGAAGAAGAAGAAGAGAAGAAGAAGAAGAAGAAGAAGAAGAAGAAGAAGAAGAAGAAGAAAGAAAGAAGAAGAAGAAGAAGAAGAGAATGAAGAAGAAAAGAAGAGCAAGAAGAAGAAGAAGAAGAAGAAGAAGAAGAAGAAGAAGAAGAAGAAGAAGAAGAAGAAGAAGAAGAAGAAGAAGAAGAAGAAGAAGAAGAAGAAGAATGAAACAGAAAAAAAAATTTAAGGTGGAATCAAGGAAATAGATGAACAGCAGTAAACAGAAAACAGCATAAGCATAGAAAAAGGAGGAAGGAAAAAAGAATTGCAGCTAAAATAACTTCCATTCTTAAAAAT
Organism: Candidula unifasciata; assembly: GCA_905116865.2. NCBI lineage: Eukaryota > Metazoa > Mollusca > Gastropoda > Stylommatophora > Geomitridae > Candidula > Candidula unifasciata. The sequence goes on from CAJHNH020003746.1 coordinate 486,050, forward strand.
CCCTGATACACCGTGACTTGCTCACTGCTAAATCCCCGTAAGCTACACAAGCTTCGCCGCCTTCTCTACTCAGAGAGCTTGAAAAGAATTAACTTGAGAGAACACCACGCAATCTTCAAATTTCCAGTTCCCTGAACCAAACCAAGACCGGCCTGATCACAACCCGCAGGCTCACCATTTTCCTCTTCATCTCATGAAGTCACCCGTATATCTATTTTTGTCGGTATCCTCGTGGAACCCACTTGAAGTATGTGTCAAATGTTGTCTTTGCTTCATCTCAGCTGAATATATGAAGTACTGTGGGTTACTGCCTTGTTTTTAGTTATCCCCAAGACTTGTTGGTTCAGACGTTGTTTTATGCTAGCTAAGTTGGTTAAACCAGCTACGCATCGACCGGGTGACAAACTTCTTGTGCTCAAAGTTGGCTCTCGGGGTTAGACAGAAGGCCTCATATTTCCAAAATTTACTGTAGCTATCATGGAACCAAGGTAGGTATGTAAGCTGTACCTCATCAGGACATCCATCACAGAAGCGATAAACACCCGGTGACACAAAGTGCTATCATGCGGATGAGGATCACCAGAAGCTCCGTTTAGTTGTTAGACCACATTTAAGGTCTGGCTATATTTAGAGCCCCGGCAAAAGCCAGGGTGGGACTTCAAAGAAAAAAAAATTAGGTCCACATGGGTACCACAACGTATATCTCATGAAAACCAGACCAAAAGGTTGCGATATTCACAGTCAAAGGGTTTAGAACTCATGGTATTTGAAACCGACCCTCCCCCCCCCCCCCCCCCCCCTCCCCCCCCCCCCCAAAAAAAAAAATTTTATTTTTTTTATTTTGTTCCTTAGAACAGTCGATATCAAGTCACAATGGACATTCCCATAAGTGCTCAGAACTTCATTCAACAGCCATCCTGCAGTACCTCTACTGAATATTCCCATGCGACAGTCAGAAATAATGGCTTAAACAGGAGTTGCAGTAGTCAAACTTTTTCTTCTTTTGTCCCACTGCCTACCCGGTAAAGCGTCGCAGAGAGAAGCTGGGGGTAGTTTTCGGTATCTTACTAGTTGCCTAGCTTGCGTTAATGTCATATTGCATTTCTATAGTATTTCATTTACTCCTTCCGCCCATCTCTCTCTCTCTCTCTCTCTCTCTCTCTCTCTCTCTCTCTCTCTCTCTCTCTCTCTCTCTCTCTCTCTCTCTCTCTTTCACTCGGCGGACCTGCTCTACTTGTGTGGTACGCTTTGTAGTTGTCTGGTTCTGTTCCATGCTGATCAAACGACCAAACTATTTGATTCTTTGATGATCTAGGACTAGGAAATCATTTACCCAAATTGTGACTATTATTTTGCTTTTTTTTTCGTTGATGAGCCCATATCTTAACATTTTTCCGCGACATTTATTAAAGATCTCATTTCACATGTTGTAATTTTTTTCTTCTAATTTTCGAATAAAGCAGTCGATCCGAATGCATTAAAAAAGATAAACACAAAGATCAGAAAATACAACGAATGAAAAAAAAAAAAATCCCACAACCCGCCCTTCTCTTTAAATAGTTACACACGTTTGCAGTAAAGTGTGCCGCAGAACTTCCGGATCAGACGAGCACTTGCTCCGTCTGTCAGTCTGTTGGAGCATCCCTCCTAGACCAGTCGACAACAAAGGCTAAGGGCCTTGTCTGCCCTACGGAACCATTTTGTTTTCAGGATGTATTTCCTTTTCCTGTGATATACCTGGATATACGACCTATTATTCTGTGTATCCATATTCTCAAAAACTTAACATAGACTTTCTAATTGTTGAGCATTGTCCAGATGTCCAGATACTAGAACTTAGCTTATACATACTAGTTTAGTCCTTTTTAGGATGACATTTTTTGTTATTTGAAGCCCCACCCTGGCTTTTGCCAGTGGCCGCAATATAGGCAGGCCATAAATATGGCCCATTGTCTGAACGCGGTTTCTGGGACCTCTCCACAGCGATCCTCATCCACATGGTGGCACTTTGTGTCATTGGGTGTTTATCGCTTGTGTGATGTCCTGGTGGGGTAGAAAGTTAGTCAGTCAGTCAACTTAGCTTATGTTCTGTTCATTACAGGAGCGCTTACACAAAGAAACATTGAGGATTCTCAGTCTCTTTTCCGTGTAGGGTCTACAAGAGGCTTGAGACTTGTATAAGAGAATAACAATAATACTATCAATGTTGATGTCGATTATGGTGATACTAATTTATATGGCAAATAAACATAGTAATTTATTTGAAAACAATATGATATGTCTAAACACAAACACAAAGAAGTATACGTGGTGGAAGTGTTTTTTTTTTTTTTAATTCAATAATTAAAAAAAAAATTTAAAAAAATGTGCCGATACTGACTACATAGACCCATTAAAAAGTACTTGTACTCATCACAGTGTCCATTACAGTAATGCTGAAAAAACAAATGATGCAAAAAAATGTGCCTGTACCGCGTACTGTTGCATACCGCCCTGAATGGTGGGAATAGGGGGAGAAAGGGAAAAAGGCGGGGGATGGAGGTGGGGGATGTCATGTAATGGCCGTAACCACCCCTACACATTGAACTATTCGTGACCCTGTCACCCCCGGAGGCAAGGTCACATTCAAATTGACCCGTCCAGTGTTTATATAGTTACCGATGTCTAGTTAGTTAGTTAGTTAGTTAGTTAGTTAGTTAGTTAGTTAGTTAGTTAGTTAGTTAGTTAGTTAGTTAGTTAGTTAGTTAGTTGGGTTATCCTCATTGCACTCCGGACATGTCCATAGGTGCTCAGATCCTCCCCTCAGTATGAACCCCAACGTCCGATGGCTAATAGTACCAGTTCTATGTTGATTAACAAGTCTTCTAGCGTGTCTGGTGTGCGTCTCGTTTTTTGCTGTGCCGATCTTAATTCCCAAGTCTGCCATTCTGGCGAGTGATGTGGATTCACTGCCACCAAAGTCCTCTATCCTTCCCATTTCTCGGAGGGCATTGATAATATCGGCATGATCCATAGGCTGACCGTCGGTAGTGATAGCGGATCCAGCCAACCTGTCAGCTCTTTCATTTCCATCGACGCCTGCGTGTCCCGGAACAAAAATAAAGGTGACTCCACGCACAGTGGACTTCTGTAATGATTCAAGCCATTGTCTTCGCACTGAACCTGCTTGAACCCTCCGGATCATACTCATTGAATCACTGAGTATACACACGCGGGTGTATTTTTGTGTTTCAAGCCAGGCAAGCGCTTGCGTCACTGCCATCACCTCCATCGTCATGCTGCTGGTTGTCATGGAGAAGGCGCCGTTGGCTTCTTTGACTGTTCTGCCCGCTGAGCGTGCTGTAAATGCCCATGCGCTTCTTCTTTGGCGTATAACGGATCCGTCTGTATAGATTATTGCATCTGCTTCATCTGAATTTTCACCGATGAGAGCGTTGACCTCTGCATTAACAGCGACAGGATTCTCTTCTCTACATCGCCTTTTGAGTGTGACAATACAGGAAAATGTACAAATGAACGCCTGAGGCACAGGTATCCATTCTGCACCAGGTATGATGTCGGTTAGGCTGCATATTTGCCTAATAACATCTTCTGCCCGACCTAGCCACGATTTCCCCCTCTTCAGTCTTTTCACTAAAAAGCGCTTGATGCAGTGGGTGTTTCTTATCAGCACATATTTTGAGATATGCCCGAGCCCTCCACATCCTGATCCTTTGGTTCATTGTTGGAAAGTCAAGTAGATACCTCATTGCTCCACATGATGTGTCTCTTGTACATCCCAAAATAAGGCGCATGGCTTCATTTTGCACCTTTTCGAGTCGTTCAATCGTGGTAGCACTGACAGTGAGGATGGCCAGAGCGTATTCAATGGAGGAAAGGACCAGACCGTAGAATAGAAGTATTAGTAGTCTTTGCTCAATATTGGAAGCAGCCATAATCCTCATTGCAGATAGACCTTTGCGTGCTTTTGTTATCACATGGTCAACGTGTTCCCTGAATGACAAGCTGCGATCGAACCTCACCCCGAGAAACGTCATAACGTTGGTTCTGATCATTACATTATCACGCATTTTCACTTCTAAGTCCGACTTGACAATGTGATTGTTCAAAGAGAACCATGACACTGATGCCTTTGAAGGATTGACATAGGCATTGGAAACATCACACCAGGCGGCAATTCGATCGAGTTCTTTGTGCATAGTGCTGGCGATCTCCTGTCTATCACGCCCTCGTCGATAAATCAAAATGTCATCAGCAAATGACAAAGTCCTTCCCTTTCCATTCAACTGCTGCTCAGTGATCATCACCGTATAAACGTTGAATAAGACTGGTGATAGCGGTGATCCCTGTGGTAAGCCTGGACATATCGTTTGCGGTTCTGAGGACCAGCTACCACATCTTAGTACAATCTTTCTCTGGAACAGGACCGCAGCAATCCAGCGGATCAGAATAGGATTAACTGCTAGTTTAAGCAGTAATTGCATTAAATAATCATATGGTACTTTATTGTAGGCATCTTCTAAGTCCAACACTGCCGCACATGTCTCTTCTTTAATCTGAAATCCCTCGTACACATCGTAGGCGAAAACTGCAGCATTGAACCATGTCTCTTTATTGAACCTGTACCCTCCAAGTGTTGGTGGGAACTTATCATGTAGTTCCAAGTAGGTGGTCAATCTTTGTGCGACAATTTTTTCCAAAAGTTTGCCAACAGTATTCTGCATCGAGATGATTCTGTAGCCGCAGATCTTTGAGTGGTCTTTATTAGGCTTGTTAGTTAGTTAGTTAGTTAGTTGGGTTATCCTCATTGCACTCCGGATATGTCCATAGGTGCTCAGATCCTCCCCTCAGTATGAACCCCAACGTCCGATGGCTAATAGTACCAGTTCTATGTTGATTAACAAGTCTTCTGGCGTGTCTGGTGTGCGTCTCGTTTTTTGCTGTACCGATCTTAATTCCCAAGTCTGCCATTCTGGCGAGTGATGTTGATTCACTGCCACCAAAGTCCTCTATCCTTCCCATTTCTCTGAGGGCATTGATAATATCAGCATGATCTATAGGCTGACCGTCGGTAGTGATAGCGGATCCAGCCAACCTGTCAGCTCTTTCATTTCCATCGACGCCTGCGTATCCCTGAACAAAAATAAAGGTGACTCCACGCACAGTGGACTTCTGTAATGATTCAAGCCATTGTCTTCGCACTGAACCTGCCTGAACCCTCCGGATCATACTCATTGAATACTTTATTAGGCTTTGGTAGTGGAAACAAATAACTATGGAGCCATTCCTCTTGTATCTGGCCACTCTGGATGCTGATATTGAATTCCTTTGCCACGCTTTTCAAATCAGCATTCGACATCATCAGCATGTCGTTGTATCGGATGCCGTCAGGGCCTGGAGCAGTGCTGCGCGATTTCTTGAGGCAAGTTCTTAAGGTATCTGCAGTGATTGTGAGATCAGTGCCTAGCACAGTGTTCTCGCACAGCATCGACAGTTTCATCTTAACCCCTTTTCTTGTAGCTTCGTCTTTTTGGTCAGTTTGCTCTAAGTAGCGCGCCAGAAGGTTTTTCCTTTGTCAGCATCAGTTCTCTGCCATATCAGGTCTGTACCCTGAAAATCAGGGATACCCCTTGGTCGTGCGGCGCCGTGCATGCTCCGTTGAAGGCGCCAGAATGTCACAAGAGATCCCTCGGAGCAAACGCTCTTGCAGAATTCTTTCCATTTCGCTGTCTTAGCTTCCTTCGCAATTAACTTGAAAGCCACTGTCTGCTTGTTGACCTCATCTTTCAGACTGATCAGGCGTTCAGAAAGTGACGGATCAATTTTCCTTGCCTTTTGCCATGCCTTGACAGCTTTCCTTTTTTCTAGCCACGCCATGTTGACTACTTCATTCCACCATGGTGGCTGGGCCCATCTCTCCCGCCGTCTGCGATCTGCTCTTGTTTTTACGTCGTCGGATTTTGCTAATGGCATCTTGCCCTGTACGGTCATATATAAAAGCAGGCACATTGATTACATGACCTTTGTTGTTGCTCTTCTCTACCAGGACGACGCAAGGAAAGTGATCACTGTCGTGGTATCCCAGTGTGCTCCACCTGCATCCTGATGCAATGGAGGGAGACACTAGGGCCAGGTCAATTACGCTGTCAGAATCCCCTTGTCGTGTTGCCATTCGGGTAACCTTTCCGTCGTTCAAGCATACTAGATCGGCAGACACTAGGGCATCCTCCAGGTCTTCCCCCTGTTTATTAGTGATTACATTGCCCCACTGGTTTCCTCTGGCGTTGAAATCTCCGCAGTAAAAGACTTTCTTTTCCTCCGTCTGGAGCAAACTCTGCCATTTCGCTGTATCCACCTTTCCATTGCAGGCGTACACATTGACAATCACAAACTGGGCCGGGCCCATCACTCTGACTGCGTGTACTTGTAAGTCGTCATCATTCCACTTAGACATGTCCACCTCAGACACCGGTATGTGGTCACGAAAAAGAATGAGCTGTCCGAGGTGCCATCTATTGTAGAAGGATTGGAAGCCCGCAATTTTAACGATCTCGTCACCGAGGTATGTTTCCTGTAGGACAACAATGTCGTTGCTGTAGAGGAGCTTCTCAAAAATGGGTCGGCGTTGACTGAACGAAGCGCAGTTCCAGTAAAGAACACGAACATACTTTAAACTGAGTCTCTCACATTTCAGTCGCTTCCTGCAGGCGCCACCGTGCTTGCCTGTTCGCGTTCTCCTTGTCCGTCTACGGGTTGTTTTGAATTGAATTCTGACGTCGAATACACCCCGAGGAAAGTCTAAACGCACGTGCATGTACTCCATTGCACGGTTCAGACCCCATTCTGATGAAACTTCCACATTATAAGTGAGCGAAAATAGCTAATTTGCGCCATTCGCCTCAACGGACGAAAAAGCGTACCGCCATTGTGGCTGTTTACACCGGAAGTTCCCATGTCTAGTTATACATTGGTATGACAGAATACAAATTTATGTATGGTCTGAATCTCTTGATATGTCTACATTTTCAAACTTACAGTTGGAAGTTGGAGATTCTGGGTGTTATTACTCTTAATACGACGGGACGATTCACGACCTTGGCGTCACAATCTTCGCACTACTTCTGTAAGATTGACGCTACCATTTCTCCCCATTCTCTGCATGAAACCCAAGCCGACAAGACGTTTAGTGCTTTGACTCTAAATTTTCTACTCTGAGAGGAAGACTTTTGCGTCCAGGACATTTCCAAAAGCTTGGGTAAGTCTATTAAAGTTTATGAGTACCATGTGTGTGTGTGTGTATATATATATATATATATATATATATATATATATATATATATATATATATATATATATATATATATGTTTACCCCGCTGCTGAGGAGAGGGATAACTCAGCTATGAGACATTATAGAGCGAGACTTGTCTTGGTATCAAAATGCTCAGATCCGCCTAAATCAAACCTCCCCCTTTTCAGGCTGAGATTATGTGCACTGCTAGCCCCAGCACTAGTATCAAGGATTTAATCTAGCAGGCCAATCGTTCCATAACTAACTAGTTGTGAAAATGTATGGCGATCTAGAAGCCGGCAGAATAACTGGGTCAGCACACATCACCAAACGACTGGGGACAAGCAAGTGACATCATTGGGTATTTACAGGTTAACTCAGGTCAGGACACTGGGCGATCTGGGAAGGCTAGAGTCAACTTGTGGGTAATATATTATACATGTTTGTGTGAGTAGGAGTCTGTGTAACTACAGGTGCAGATATGGAAGTAGAGAGAGAGATGGTGTCTTCTATCTGAGAGACTTCTGTCTGACTCCATTGTGGAAATTGTCTCAAATCTCTTCTACTGACTGACTGACACTATTGCTAGTACAGTCTCATTATCCAGAGAGCAGTAATCTGAGCTATATATGTGGGGATGGAGAGTTAAGTAGAACCTGACGTATGTTTTGAGATGACTGCTAATCCTGGTGTTCCATTTCCTCACAGGATGATTTCTACTTGGAAACCATGCAGGGAATCAACAGTCCATAAAGCCACCAGCTTGGAAGCCACCAGCTTGGAAGCCACCAGCTTGGATGCCACCAGCAGCAAGAAGACAGCACCATTGGGGCCTGTTGACGACTTTGCTCAGACAGCCCAGTAGCAGCCAGTGTTTCGGTAGGAGAATTCCACATCCAGGGAGCCACCTGGAGAAGCCGGACAGTGCCTACCATTTGTGGTGAACTAAAATGTGTCCAATTATCTATCACTTTGTTTCACGTGAGGTTCCTGAGGTGCTGCAGAACAGACCAGCTCTATGACTCTGGTCCACACGGTCTAAGTGTGGTGAACCCAAGCAGAATAGTGGACTCGATCTGGTGAAAGTTAAGTGCCATACGTTAGTCTGTCAGGACATAATGTCTAAGTTCTCACTTCAGTATCCCTCACCAAGCCATGAAGAGACAGGCGCTTTCTAGGAATTTATGTGTCAACCACATCTAAAATGTCTGTGGTTTCTCAATGTCATTGATTCCATTGAATTCCTTTTTCCTGATTCATAATGTATATGTTGAACTTATTACATGTCTTTGAAATTTTTCAATATTGAATTTAGTGTCCATCCTTCATTGTTCTTAACTGCCTGGAGTGTATATATTAATATATTAGATCTTATTCTGTGTTAACATGACTATGATACTAAACAATCATAGTCTGGGGGCTATTTTCTTGTAGTAGTGGGGATGTCCGGCCAAGTTGCGCCTAGGAGTATATATTCTGTAGTGCCATAACTTGTGTTGCCCCACCCCTGAAATAGGTTGGATATGTATAGTGGACGCGGGATTCCGCCTAGACCACATTACTAGCCGACATTCCAACATTAAACTATTTCAGAGTGCTCTTCGTTCATTAGGAGAAATCCTTAACTAGGCACATGACAAGAACAGTATGTGACAGGAGAGGCTCCTAAGCTTCCAACTGCCAGCGCTCCTGATTGAATAGTGAATTATAGAACAGTACAGCAGCACTTATTTCGGTCAGTGTTTTTTTTTTCATTTGAGGTAACCGATATTTGTTCCTGAAAATAAGCGCTTTCATTTACGCGACATTCTTCCCTTCCCTGGGTGTTGATGGGAAGATATGACACTGGGTAGCACAAGGAATAATCGGCTTGGTGGCATTGATGTCATGTCTGGCTACAACAGCTTATAACGGGCGCCGCAATCTGAAAAAGGTGGGAAGGGGGGGGGGGGAGTGAAGGGCGACAAGTTTTGCCGGAACCTGCTGGCACCGGAATCGGGGGAGGAGGCGACATGTTTTGCCAGATCCTGTGGGCGCCGGAATCTGGGGGCCGACAAGTTTTGCCGGATCCAGATTTTTTTTTTTTTTTTGGGGGGGGGGGGGGGGGGCTGAGGGCATCTTAAGGCACTTCCTTCCACGATAAATCCTTTCCCTCAGAAAATGTGTTGGGGGCTAAGTGTTCCCCCACCACTCCCTCGCAACCATGCACAGCAGTTTTCTCCCCCCCCCCTCTCTCTCTCTCTCTCTTTTTCCCCCCTCTCTTTCCCTTAAAAAATAATTTGTTTAGATTATTTCATCAGCGGCTGGGAAGTAGGCGTTGCGAATACTCTTTGAAACTCCGATGTGCAGGGTTCGATACCAACTGCAGGGAATTTCTCAGTAGCTTCTGTTGATTTCAACAGTAGTATGAGAACCGACCGTTTAGAGAGCAGTGATAAACTACTGAACGTAGTAGCATTGCCTAGCACAATCAGAAACAGCAGGACAACGCTGGTGTTCTTTCTGCAAAGTCCTGTAAACTACATGTAACTTAGTTTAAAAAAAAAAAAAACACACACACATAATTCACAGTAGTTCCAGTGTAGTATTATATGTATTTGCCATTCAAGAATTCAGTTTTGTTGTCAGGTTTTTACAGTACACAACCGTACGCAGTACTGTCACCACTTTCTAGCATTAATTTTTCTTTTAGCGCTGTTGTAATAGTTATTTTGTGGGGTACTTAATTTATAACTTACCCCTGACTCCACGACAACGTCACGGGAGACATTCTCAATAAATTCTAGGGTGTTCAGGTTGTAGTTTCTCGCGATTTATCTACAGCCAAGTTTAGGGTTAGGGTTAGGGTTAGCATTAGAAGACACTAGATGAACACAAAAAAAAAAAAAAAAAAACACACACCACACAACAGCACACTTCCACCCTTTAAATAATGGACTGTCAGGTCAGCTGTGGATTTCCCACAGGGATTTCGTGTTTGGGGTACGTTATAAATTAAGAACCTTCATTTTGTGGTGAGAACGGAACCTTTTTTTTTTCTTATAAAAATTTCCCTGCTCTTTATTACTATTGTTTTTATTATTATTAGGCACTTAAACGAGATATATGTCCCCTGGGCATTCCTCGCCCAGAAAGATTTTGTCAGGGTTTAAGGGCCCTCCCAGTGCTTATTTATGCTCGCACCCCTGATGGATGCTAACGACAGTGTTGACATTCTCTGCTACAGTGCACAATCGGCTTAGTATTAAATACAGCATAATGAGCGGCTAGGAAGCTCACCAGAGGTAACGGTAAAGACAAATACAGCGTTGCGGTCAGATCTGTCTGCTGTAGCCTGTACTTGACTATTTTTCTGCGTTCCCCCCCCCCCCCCCTTTTCCCTTTTCCCAAAAAAAAACACACACACACACACACACAATAAGCTGATAAATGTGCTATTCGCGCCAACTGTGTGCTGTCAATACCAGACATGAATAGTTCTTCTTCTTCTTCTTCTTCTTCTTCTTCTTCTTCTTCTTCTTTCTTCTTCTTCTTCTTCTTCTTCTTCTTCTTCTTCTTCTTCTTCTTCTTCTTTTCTTCTTCTTCTTCTTCTTCTTCTTTCTTCTTCTTCTTCTTCTTCTTCTTCTTTCTTCTTCTTCTTCTTCCTTTTCTTCTTCTCTTCTTCTTCTTCTTCTTCTTCTTCTTCTTCTTCTTCTTCTTCTTCTTCTTCTTCTTCTTCTTCTTCTTCTTCTTCTTCTTCTTCTTCTTCTTCTTCTTTTTCTTCTCTTCTGCTTCTTCTTCTTCTTCTTCTTTAAGACTTTGCTGTGTGGCACTGGTAGTTGTAATGATGTGGGAAACATCGAACGCCACAAGGGATTTCCCAAAGGGACACGGGTCAATAAGTGCTAGGGCCAGGTGAAAGAGTCAAAGATAACCAGGGGTAAATCGTGGGAGATGAGGTTTGCGAGCGAGGCGAGAAAAGTATGTTGAGAATTTCGTCGGGGAGAAAGAGCATGAGTCAAAATGAGATAGGAAAGGATTCCTTCTGTGTTGGACAACGATTGTGAGAGGATGTCCGAGTCGAGAGACTGATTTGTGCGAAACTGAGGAGCGGGAAGCGGCAACGAATGTTGAGCAGACGAAAAGATGGCAGCAGTCAGAGATGAATGAAACGAAATGAATGGTTCATGTGATACCAAGAACAACTGACAGCTGAAAATGAAAGATCTAATTTGAACAAGGTAATATAACATTCATAGGTTTTGAGTCGACATGTATAAGAAGAGTGACTGTCAGGACGATCGACGAGAATGACCCTGCCAACAAGATTGAGGCATCAACAGTAAACTATCTGGGTGTGAATTCTCAACGTTTTCGTGCAGTTGGGTGAAAACTAAACCAAGACAAAACTAGTATTGCAGTAGTTATGTATATCCCAAACCTACTGTCTTGTGTACTTTCAGTCAGCTCCGACACAAATAATTCTTCACGCCATGATGTCAAACTACAGCATCTGTTTCCTCGGTCTCCCTCTGCCTCTCCTCCCCTCCCATCCAACTTTCCCACTGTCACGACTTACTCCAGTATTCTGCTTCTCATCACATGACCAAAGAATAAAGATTTGTCTTTTTATGATGTGGGCAATCAGTTCTCTTCGTGAGTCAGTTTCAAGACAACTCCATTACTCTTTTTATTCTCTCCAGGATATTCTCATAATTCGTCTGTAAAACCACATCACTGCAGTTTCCAATTAGTTTTTCACTAATCTACCAAATGCCCATGATTCACGCCCATATATCAAGATATGATTTATATAGCTTTTAAGAATTCTCTTTCTCGTCTTAATTGAACAAAGAAAAATTGCATAAAATATTCTTCATTTTGTGAAATACTGCATTTGCTTTAGCTTCTTTAATACATCTTCCATCTGATGTTATCAGGGTACCCAAGTGCTTAAATGTATCAACTTGCTTTAGGTTTGTCCCATTTACTTTGATGTTGTGTTTCCTGTGGTTTTTTTTTTTAATTACCATTGCTTCTGTTTTTCTGCTGTTCAAACTGTGACCCTTGTTTTCAGTTTTTGTTACAGTTATGTGCATCATTTCTTACAGTTGTGTCTCATTTTCAGCGATCAGAACTATATCGTCAGCATATCGCAGGTTGTTAACAGTATGTCCACCAACGGCTATTCCTGGCACACCATGTATGGATCTAATTATTTGTTTACTGAACTGGACAGTTCCAGGCAAACATAAACGTTAAATTACAACATTGGAGTTGGGATGTGTAAACAAATGAGGCGGGAAAAACAAGAAGAGACTGAATCATCAAGGGAAAAGTAAGAACACTGGTAGCCATAGTACCTGTAAATGATTTCATAGAACATCTAAGAATAAAATGGTTCGGTCATCTGTCAGAGTGGAGCAAAATCAACCAGCAGCTTGAGCGTACTATATGAGAACAGCAGGCTACACTGCAAGAGGCAGTCCAAGAACGAAATGGGTGGATGGGGTAAAAGTGACACTGTAGAAACGCAGTATAACATGATTACAAGCTACACAGCTGGCAAAAGACGGGAAATTAATCTAATTCTTTTCTGCGACGCTTCAGGGCAAAAGCAGTGGGACAGAAAAAGAAGAAGAAGAAAAAGAAGAAGAAAAAAAGAAAGAAGAAAAAGAAGATAGGGGATAAGGAGGAGAGGAAGATAAAATTTTCATGGGAAAAGTAGCAGAATGACACAAAGAGACAGTTTTGCATCATAACATGGGTGATCGTCTGTGTGATAGATGATTGACAGAGTACAGCCTGAATGAAGGCGGTATACATGCATGGTAATCAACCACACAGAGCATAGAAAAGTTAAGTATATGTAAAGATCCCTTTTCACGTCTTTAGGCGTATCGGGCATTTGAGAAGAGCAACAATATTTGTACAGACCATTCGGCACCAGGTTGGTAATGTGGTCAGCATTACGCCGGCCGTCTTTACTTTCCCAGGGCATACATCCTGGTACCCATTTTAGGCTCGGTCGACCTGCGACGCCCCATACAATGATACAAATCCACGCAGCCAGAAGTTGGTTTCGATCGCGGTACGTTAGAATCACGAGTCGGACTCGCAGCGCCTGAGCCACGAACGCCGCACAGAGCATAGACTATAAGAAAAAGAATTATCCGTGTTTATACTGAAGATTTAATTTATCACAACGGTTATTAATTCAGCTGGTTTGCTTTACCTCCACATAAGGAATATTCCCAAAGTAGAGGTCGTCGCACAAAGCACGAGGCTCCCAGCCCCTACAACAACGAACTCCTTATATCTGTCTTCTTCTTCTGCCTTTCTATCCACCAATGGAGCATAGGCCCTCAACCAACTCACATCAAGTCGTTCTATCCTTCGCCATTACATGGAGCTCTCCCCATGTGCTCCCAATCTTTCTAACCTCATTCTCCAGCTCTCTTCTCATTTGCTTCTCTTTTTGACTTATCCATGGTTGGTTGGTTTTTGTGGCTATGGTTTTTACAGGATGAGGTAGCCAATCTCAAGCCCAACCCTACCCTTAGTCGCCTCTTACAACATGCCTGGTAGGGTGCAGTGTCACTATTCTTTGCTTCCCGTGAGGGCCCCGGTACATGAGGTATACTTGGGAACCGAACGCTGAAGTTTGAAATATCGAATGCACGATCTTCAGAGCACCGAACAGACGGCTTTACCATTTCTGCCGCCCTCCCCTTTCCAAGATATCAGCAATAACGTGTTAGTTAATGTATTGTTTGGCATTTACCCACCGTTTCACTAATTGTGGCAGAAATGTCACATATGAAACACATCTGATAATTAACGCTAACTGTGCAGTAAGTTATATACAGACAGAAAAATTGTCTCCCCAGAGCATCCCAAATTAACACCAGCCTTTACTGGATGTTCAGCGGGTCTACTACGTAATTAACTTTAGTAGTTTGTCATTCCTGTCTAAACGGTGATGTAGGAGAGGAAGAGGACAAAATTAAAATTAAAATGAAATAGAAGCGAATTAAGTATCAGATAAGTATCAATATTAGTTATAGTAGCAGAAGTGGGTGAAGTACAAGTAGAAATAGTATTAGAAGTAGCAGCAGCAGTAGTCGTAGTAGTTGTAGTAGTACATACAGTAGTCGCAGCAGTAACAGCAGCAGCAGTAGTAGTTGTCGAGGTCGTCGTCGTAGTTGTAGTAATAGTAGTAGTAGTAATAGTAGTAGTATTAGTAGCAGCAGCAACAGCAGCAGCAGCAATAGTGGTAGTATAATAGTATAAGCAGCAGCGGCATTATTAGTAGTAGCTGTTGTTGTTGTTGTAGAAGCAATAGCAACGTTTATAGCAGCAGCAGGGTGCAATCCCGGGAAGTAGAGGCGGCCGGCGTGATGATGACCATATCACCCATCTTGTGCCGTTGGTCTATAAAAATATAGATCTAGCCCTATATGCCCTATACGCCTAAAAGCGTGGAAAGGGTCCTTTACTTTTTTACTTTTTTATAGCAGCAGCAGCAGCAGCAGCAGCAGCAGTAGTAGTAGTAGTAGTAGTAGTAGTAGTAGTAGTAGTAGTAGTAGTAGTAGTAGTAGTAGTAGTATTAATAGTAGTAGTAGTAGTAATAGTAGTAGTAGTAGTAGTAGTAGTAGTAGTAGTAGTAGTAGTAGTAGTAGTAGTAGTAGTAGTAGTAGTAGTAGTTTGTTGTTGTATTAACGGGGAGGGACAGGTGGAAGATGAGTAGGAAGAGAAGTAGAAAACCAGGGAAGAAGGAGGGGATGTAGACAAAAAAAGAGACACACGTAGAAGCAATGATAAAATCAGGCAGGGAAAAATAAAACTACGAAACAATAGAGCCAAAATCCAGGCAGTAAATATTGTAGTAGAGAGAAGCAATGAAATGAAGCGAATAAGTTAACAAAACAGACGAAAGTGCTGCAACAGAGTACAGCCTACATTATATGTGTGGTGTCCTTAGTTTCCCATTTTGTTTTTCCTCTGGCAAAGTAGTGGCTTTAATAGGAGCGCCATTGATCGTTGCTATTACAATGTTGGAATAACGGTTTTAAACTGATGGAATAACTGTTTTAACCTGGTGGTTCGCCCCTTGAGTCTGGCATGCTGCAAGTTGTATTGACAGCTATTAGTGTTAAAGAGCCAACAGTTAACAATCAGCGGAACAAACCAGGCCTACCGACACATAGAGGGCTTGAGGGAAGAAAGTCCCGCGCCGTCCTCTTCGCCCCACCTGAGAGGGGAGCAAACAACAGCCTGCATATAAAATTTGACAGACGCGTAAAACAGATGTGTACGCAATACTCAAGTTCTTAGTTCTTTGGGCAGACCAGTATGTTAGGGCAGTTACGAAAAACTCTTATAAAGGGATTTTTTTCCTAAGTGAAAGCTATTTAACTCAGCGGTTCTTAAACTTTTTTTTTTGCCGCGGCACCCTTGTCGGACAAACAAAGATTTCGCGGCACACCTGCCCAAAGCGGCTTGAATACTTAGGAAAAGAAGAAACAACAGTGTGCATTGAATGTTTACGTGTCTTCAATGTGATGAATGAAGCTGTTCAAATGAATTTTTCATTGTTTCCTATAAGTTTATCGGAAGTTTAGTTACTTGTGCACTTAAATCAGTTGACCCAGAAAGTTTTCTCGTGTATCTGTTGCTGTGTGTGTAATGTAAGCATAAGTTGAGAATGCACTGCAGCCTTGCCGATGGCATTCACTGTCTTCCTTCTGGATACACCTGCATTCAGAACTCTTCTTGGCTTTCTTCCGGTATTTCTGTTTTAAACTGTTGTCTTCGCTAAACTGAAACATACTGAAAAATTCTTGGTTATTGCTACGGCACCGCTGACATACGCTCGCAACACTCATAGCGGCTGCGGCACCCAGTTTGAGAACCGCTGATTTAACCCTTGCGGACCCAATGTTCGTGGGTTTAGGTCCTGACGGAAGCAGACGTGTTCAAAAATGGCATTGACCTTCGACTGAATTTGACTGAATTTCTACCCCACCAGGACATCACACAAGCGATAAACACCCGATGACACAAAATGCCACCATGCGGATGAGGATCGCCGTGGAGAGGTCCCAGAAACCGCGTTCAGACATTTGGCCATATATATGGCCTGCCTATATTGCGGCCCCCGGCAAAAGCCAGAGTAGGGCTTCAAATGACAAAAAAATTTCGTCCTAAAAAGGACGAAATTAGATATTGCATTGACCTTCAGGTAGACCCAGCCTTAAATGGGAATCAGGGGAAGTACCTGTACGAATGTGCACCAGAACGCACCAGTACGGAGTGAGCAAATAAGACGTCAAAACAATACGTAACGTTGTTATGATAATATTGTTGTCTGAGCAGTTGATGTTTATAGTCCGAAGGAGACGGACGTGGGGATCCTTGAGGACGCTTTACCCCGGGATCCCACGGAAGCAAACGTTATATAAAGTTGGATCCTTGAGGACGTTTTACCCCGGGACTCCAAGACCTCAGCAGGAAGCTGGTGAGCACTACATTCTCGGCAGTATGCCGGTATACTTTCATTGCTTAATTCGGACTTGTCCGAGGAGAAAGTAAATCGTCTGGATCTCAAGGTCGGACTGCGACCTATCGTAAGGACATAACCGTCTATGGATGTACGAGTGAGCTTTGGTTGAACGAGTTGATTATTGATTGCATATGTATTTCTCCTTGTATTGCTGATTGTATATATCAATACAACCATTGGAACTTAACGCATAGCGTTCGAGCTCTACCTTTTGAAAGCATTGAAGTAACTACTGTTTTACCCCTACTTGGCCTAATTCATCTTGGTACCACACACATCAGCATGAAGCTCTGCACGTCACAATGAAGGACCGCACGTATCAATGGGGGCCAGCCTTTAAAGAATGAGGGACCTCTCGTCACAAGTGTGATACGACATTTTGTCGCATTGTTGTGCCTCAAGTTGTACACGAAGCACATTCCAATTGTCACAGTCTTTACCAATCTCTAGCTGTGGATATCGTTCAATGTATCAAGTCGCCGCCGCCGGTCTGTTCTAGCCATCGTTGGATCTTCATCGGGACCATATCATTCTTCGTTCGTTGGATCTTCATCGGGACCGTATCATTCTTCTTCGTTGGATCTTCATCGGGACAGTAGCACTCTTCGTTGGATCTCCGTATCATACTTCGCTGGATCTTCATCATAATCAAGTCACCGTTACTGACTGTGCCACTTTCCGTTCGATTGAATCGGATCAAGTCGTCCTTTTGGTTGTACATTGATCTGCTACTTGCCGTTGTACCGGTCGTTATTTAGCGATTTTTCATCGCTAACATTGCAGTGTGTTGTTTGTCTGCCACCCAATTGGTAAGTCAATTGTGGTTGTTGTGGTTTCTGTTGCGCTGACAATTTTAACTCTTTCCTCCAGAGAACAGACCTGGTTTTCCCGTGCGCAAGTGGAGAGCGACATTAATTGTTACGTGTTATCAAGTAAGCGGGAGGTTGGGCGGTGAGAGCCTTATTCGATATTTCAACTAGCTCACCACTAGAGTGTCATATCGTCTTTGGCTCTGTCTGTAGCCAACTTCAACCCTCGGAGTGGTCCCCATTATAACAGGGAGATAGTTTATCTATTCGCGACTCTGTGGATTGATTTAGGCTAAAGTGTCTTAGTCCGGTCTCGTCACGTCCTGTACGTTTAGTTTGTAATAGTGCTACCTGGTGTTCTTTCGACGATTGTCCCTTCTCTATCTGTTAGTTCCATTGGTGTATTTGTGGAGTCATTTTTTTATTATCGTCTGTCAGACTCGTCGCATTGTACGTGTGTGACAGTACGCAGTATTCGTTGTCCTGTAGCGTCACTTCACCACACACTATCATATATATCATATATTGTATATTGATTGTCATATTATTTAAATATGTCTACATTTGCTGAGTTTTTGGAGTTAGGTCGTAGTATAGGCCTAGAAAATGGACAACTCTTAGCTTTCGCCGAAGCCAGAATGAAAGAGTTGTCGGACAGAGATAACCAGTTACGCGATGAGAGAACAGCGGAACGCGCCTGGAAAAAAGAAATGGAGTTGGAGAAATTACGCATGGAAAAAGAAGCTGAGGCTGAGAAACTACGCTGGGAAAAAGAAGCTATGGCGGAGAGACTGCGTTTCGAAATGGAGACTAATTTGGAAAGGTTACGTTTGGAGAACGAATTAGAACTAGCGCGTATAGATAGAGACAAGGTTGTTGCTGTGTCAGAATCAGAGAGCCGTCGTCTTGTGACTAGTAGCCGTTCGGGTTCCGAACAAGGGGCATGTGTATACATACCCAAATTACCGTTTCTTACACCTACAGAAGATCTTCATAATTTTTTGGATCGCTTCTCTTTAGCGATGAATACCGCTAAGATACCAGAGGAACAATGGGTATCTCGTTTAAGGGATTTGCTAACGGGACCAGTTTTGAACACGTTCACGAATTTATCAGAAGACGAACGCGCGTCGTTCGAAATAGTCAAACAAAAACTGTTGGCGTCGAAGTGCATGACCGAAGAAGGTTACCGTGTGCAGTTTAAATCTGTTGTGCCATCCGTCGATGGAAGTTTCGCTGATTTTGTGGCCCGCGTTAGAACGTTGTTTACGCGTTGGGTGACATTGGCAGATGTTAAAAACTCTTATGATAAGTTGGCTGATCTCATTATTCGAGATAAAATTTTGTCTTCATGTAGTTCGGAGATGTTCTCATTTTTTCAAGAAAGGAAACCGAAGTCAGTTGAGGAGATGACAACATTGGGAGAACAGTATGTCACTGCACATCCTGGTAAACCATTGCACAACCCCAGGTTCGAGGACATACTCCCAGCTGCATCCAGTATTAGGGTGCACCACAACGCCTCGTCAAATCGGCCCGGGTGGAACAAATGCCATAATAGGCAGGGGCGCTATCGCAGCCACAGCGAACAGAGACAACCACCCCATAGAGATCAAACGTCCAAAAAGCAGGGTGAACATTATCAACCCCGTTCATCTGCTTGTTCAATCTGTCTTTCGTGGAGACACAAAAGTCCCGATTGTCCCCACAAGCGACACAGGAAAGATGATGACGATGGTCCATCTTCACGAGGTAGGTTTCAACGCAACACAGGTCCTATAAGGTGCTATGTATGCCGTGGTTTCCATAAACGTTCTGAGTGCCCAAGGGTTATGAACAGTCATGCTAATTCCGCGCAAACAGTAAACGCAGCGATGTCACAAAAAGTGACAAATTTAGCAGACGGTCAGGTTCGAATCCATCCAGAAATTGTTTACCCAGCGTTGTCAGCTGTACCACTGGAGGCTGGTTTGCCTTTGCATAATGGTTATGTTGGAAACATAAAATCTAAAGTATTACGTGACACGGGCGCCAATGTTATAGGAGTGGCTAGATACCTAATCCCCAAATCGGCATACTTAGGTCGGTATTGCAAGTGTCGTACTTTTGGTGGTCGTTTAGAAAGATTTCCTTTAGCAAAAGTCTATTTAAATAACCCGTATTTTCAAGGGGTTGCCGAAGTGTGTGTTTTGGAGAGACCGTCAGCGGACGTACTCCTTGGATCAGTTCCAGGAGCAAAGATGCCCTCGCGTGAGGAAATCGAACGCTGGTATAATGAAAATGAGGGTGTGACTGAAGCTAATGCTGCAGTTACACGCGCTCAACAGAGAGTAAGTAACGAGGAAGCCACACCTCCGTTACAGTCAGCTACTTCGAACGAAAACCAAATAGCTATCACATGTGGGATAGCTAGCGAAGAAGCAGTAAAGAATGAACCAGAACGACCAAAAGTGCCTGGAAACGAACCACACGCACCGAAAACAAACAGTTTTGCGATACAACAACGGGCGGATCCTACACTCACTAAATGCTTTTCTAGGGCAGAAGTAACCGGTGTTAGAACATGTAAGCAAGGTACATGGCATTTTTATGTGAAGAATGGAATTTTAATGAGATATTTTAAATCACCTGTTATGCAATGTAAACAATTAGTCGTTCCTTTATGTTATAGAACCGATGTTCTGAGAGTTGCACATGACACTCCTTTTGCTGCACATTTAGGTATAGGTAAAACACAGAAAAGAGTTCTTGCACAATTCTATTGGCCTGGTTGTTCCACAGATATTAGGAAATACTGTAGGTCATGTAAAGACTGTCAAATGATGGCGAGAAAGGATGCATCTCAGAAACCTCCTATTCAAAGGGTCTATCTTCCATGTCGTCCTTTCGAAAAAGTTGCTGTCGATCTTGTGGGTCCGTTACCGGTTGTTTCACAAAGAGGATTTAGATACATTTTAACATTTGTAGACATGGCATCACGTTGGGTTGAAGCAGTACCGTTACGTCATATCACTACTGAGTCAGTAGCAGAAGCATTGATGCTTATATTCTCTAGAGTAGGCTTTCCTGAAACAATTCTGTCAGATCACGGATCACAATTTATTTCAGAAGCAATGCGCTCTTTTGACAAATTACTTGCCATCTCTCACGTTTTTTCTGCAAGATATCACCCACAATCAAATGGGCTAGTAGAAAATTTAAATGGGAAAATAAAAGCTATGCTAGCCAAAGTTACTAATCAATTTCCAGCAGACTGGGATAAATACCTTCCTGCTGTTTTGTTCGCCTATCGTGAGGTGCCCCAGAGCAGTACAGGTTTCTCACCTTTCGAACTTATATATGGTGCTAATCCCAGAGGTCCACTGTCGCTGTTAAAGGACATATGGATCGGTAAAGGCGATCAAGAAGCGCCTCAAACATATATTAAATTCGTGACGGAGTTACGTAACAAGATAATCTCAGGTTGTCAAGTTGCACGGGACAACTTGGAAAATACTGGTACTCATCAAAGAGAATACGTTAACCGTAACCGGAGACTAATCACTCTCCAGCCTAATGATGATGTATTGATATTTCTGCAAGATAATAATAATTGTTTATCAGCCAAATGGCAGGGTCCTTTTAAAGTTATTAAGAAAATTTCAGATGTGGACTATCTTATTGATGTCAGAGGACATCATAAAGTATACAATCTAAACATGCTTAAAGAGTTTAAGTCTCGCCCTGGTGTTTTGTCTGAAGTGTTAGAAGCAGCTGAGGCACCCGACAATAATTTGCAAGAAGAAGAAATGGAGGCAGCATTCTGCCACGTCATTGACGAAGAGAGCAATGATGTCGAGGTGGACACTGCTCATCAATTGTCCCTACCCGAACTGGTATCCAGAGAAACATGGAGAGACGTGGAAGTCGCGCCCTCGGTTCCACCAGATATGGTGCGTCGTATAAAGCGTATTTTGGCTACATTCGACAAAACATTATCGGACATACCGGGTAGAACGACAGAAGCAGTGCATTCCATTGAATTAATAGATCATAAACCCATCAAAATGAAACCATATGTTATACCTTTTCATTATCGGGATGCCGTGGATAAGGAAATCGATAACATGATTAAGTGGGGTATAATTGAACCGTCGACATCACCCTATGCTTTTCCAATAGTGGTTGTCCGAAAGAAAGATGGAAGCCTTCGGATCTGCATAGATTTTCGAAAATTGAATCGAATCACGGTTGTAGATGCTGAAAATATCCCAAATATGGAAGATATGTTTGTTGCATTGTCGAAGGCTAGGTATTTTACAAAGTTAGATCTTACCAAGGGTTATTGGCAGATTCCCTTAGACGAGGATTCCAAAAAATACACCGCGTTTCAGACGAACAAAGGTTTGGTTCACTTCAACTATATGGTCTTCGGGCTTTCCGGAGCACCGGCGACGTTCACCCGCCTCGTACGCAAGTTGTTACAGGGTCGTAATGATGTTATTCATTATCTGGATGACATTCTGCTTTTCCATAATGATTTAGACGAACATATTCGAGGTCTAAAGACATTACTGGAACGCATAAAATCGTTTAATCTGACAGTTAGACCAACTAAAGTGAAGGTCGCTTTCGAGGAGGTCACGTTCCTCGGTCATGTTGTAGGACACGGGGTCCGTAAACCCGAAGCCACCACGGTGGGTAAGATTCTTAACATTCCTATACCAAAAACGAAGAAACAAGTGCGTGCGTTATTGGGTTTATGTAACTTTTATGCCAAATTCATTCCTAACTATTCAACCATTACAGCCGTGTTGTCCTCATTGACGATGAAAGGAATGCCAGCGAAGGTTATCTGGACGAGAGAGTGCGAGGACGCGCTCCAGAGATTACAAAAGGCATTTAATAGTAATCCGTTCTTGTGTTTGCCAGATTTGTCTCTGCCGTTTTATATATCCACAGATGCGTCTGATGTTGCGATTGGTGGGACGTTGATGCAATCCAGAGAGGGCACCCTACTTCCTCCTGTTGTTTATGCCAGCAGGAAGCTGTCTCCTACTGAATGCCGTTACAGCGTGGGCGAAAGGGAAGCACTAGCCATTTTTTGGGCAATAGGGAAGTTTACCCAATTCCTGTATGGCAGTCACTTCTTTGTCTTGACAGACCATCGTCCACTCGAAGTCTTGAACTCAGCACCCATCAAAAACTCACGCATATTAAGATGGACAATGTTTCTACAGACGTTCAACTTCACAGTTATTTATCGCCCAGGGAAAGAGAATGTCTTAGCCGATTTTTTGTCGCGCACCCCAGAGGCATTGGAAGACGATTGATGTTTATTTGTTCAATTTACATGATATTTAAAATGCATGATGTTATGAAAAATAATTTGGATAACAATAATGTTGTTGATAATAATGCTTAGTGAAGTCAGGAATCTATATTTTGCATGCATTTAGTAATGTATTGACGATATATTGAGGAGTGAGTGTGTGTGTATTCAAGTGTTCTTATTTGCTCTCTCGTACTGGTGCTGTTTGCCGCGACATGACTCCAGTTTTCCGACCGAGACTACGACAAGCCCTAGTGCTCGGTCGTCCTCGGGAGGGGGGAAAAGCTGTCGCGTGCGAATGTGCACCAGAACGCACCAGTACGGAGTGAGCAAATAAGACGTCAAAACAATACGTAACGTTGTTATGATAATATTGTTGTCAAAGCAGTTGATGTTTATAGTCCGAAGGAGACGGACGTGGGAATCCTTGAGGACGCTTTACCCCGGGATCCCACGGAAGCAAACGTTATATAAAGTTGGATCCTTGAGGACGTTTTACCCCGGGACTCCAAGACCTCAGCAGGAAGCTGGTGAGCACTACATTCTCGGCAGTATGCCGGTATACTTTCATTGCTTAATTCGGACTTGTCCGAGGAGAAAGTAAATCGTCTGGATCTCAAGGTCGGACTGCGACCTATCGTAAGGACATAACCGTCCACGGATGTACGAGTGAGCTTTGGTTGAACGAGTTGATTATTGATTGCATATGTATTTCTCCTTGTATTGCTGATTGTATATATCAATACAACCATTGGAACTTAACGCATAGCGTTCGAGCCCTACATTTTGAAAGCATTGAAGTAACTACTGTTTTACCCCTACTTGGCCTATTTCATCTTGGTACCACACACATCAGCATGAAGCTCTGCACGTCGTCAACAATGATCAATGCGCTAAAGACGGGCCTGGTCTATTTGTTGTTTTCCCCATTATGGGGCGCTGGAAGCCACGCGGGTAATCTACTGATTAAAAAGGTTTTTACAGTTCACCTGTCACCGGCTACCACACCGATACAGCAGCTGTTGTTGCTACAGTTAGTGTAGGATCAAATGGCTGAAAGCTTTTGAGGCTGGCATTCCACACGTTGTTTTGACAGCCAATAGCACGTCAGAAAAAAGTGATCCAGTTGACAGACGAAGAGACATCTAGAGCTGTGTTACTGGGCTGAATTTAGCTGAAATGATTTAAGGCTCTATTTCAGAGCGATGCAATGCGATGCTTTGCAATAAAAAAAATTATCACGTTCAACCAGCATCCCTGAAGGGGGAACTTTAGGTTATAATTGTAACTAAACTGTGTGCGCCATATAACATTGTGGCCTAGCATTGCACTCCATCAGGAGCTCTGAAAAAAACTCCTGAAGTGTTGATGCGACCAAAGGAGACAGACCAAATACTGACGTGAGCAGCGACGAAGTCGTCTACCGGTAAGCCAGTGGGCGACCTGGTTGCTGAACTGTATATATATATATATATATATATATATATATATATATATATATATATATATATATATATTACAGAGCACTCTGGACATTGCTAGAAGAGCTTCGTCTCCATCTTCAGCTACATCCCGGTGATATTTATAGCAGGCTGACAGTATGTCCCTCTTTGCCCTTCACCTGAGTGATGGCCAGATTCCCCTGGTCCTAAAACCGTGCTTGTCTTCAAATTTTTCAACAAATCAACTGCCTCGCGTGTTGAAAGACAAGCAGTAAAGGCGTCCCGAGGAAAGGCACTGTGGAGCTATGTTAGTGGCGAGAAGGGGGGGCCGAGGGAGGGGGGGGGGGGCGGCGAGGGGGGGGGGGAGCAAGAAACGGCTGTAACTGCCGCTTACACTTTCCATTGCAAAAAAAAAAAAAAAATATTTTACTGTTCATTTTTAAAGTTCATTATTTATCAAGGAGCCGCCATGGTGTTGGGCAAAACGGTCACCCGCGGATCTGAATGTCGAGGGGTTCAGGTCCAGAATGAGCCAGACTATTTTTCAAAAATGACCTTGGCTCCCTGGTGGACCCAGCCTTAAATGGGTCTTTTAATACTGTATTCTACTTTTACCTGTTCAGTTACACATACACACACGCGCACTCTCTCTCACACACACACATACACACACACACATATATATATATATATAAACATATATATATATATATATATATATATATATATATATATATATATATATATATATATATATATATATATTCACATTTCGGAGTTCGGAGGAGCAGATAGATCACCACATTCTGGGGAGATTGATGCAGGGGGAGTGACGTTCTGGCAGACACTTGAGGCTTAGAGAAAAGGCAAGACGGATGTTTAATCAGAATGCTACTGGCACCATTAGTATCGGAACTCTGCGCTGGCTACTTAAGATGGGGACGGAGTGCTTATGGAAATGACCCGAGTTCTGTGATGTCGGTTCTTGAATCAACTCAACTCAACAATTACACACACATTCATACACACACATACGCACATGCGCGCGCACACACACATACACACTACTTAAATCGTATGTCAGTTGTTATCTAGTCTAGTTGACGAACACAATTACAAAACCTTTCTATCCTCCTCTGTTTTCCTTCTAACTCTCTTCCTTTATGTGTATGTATATTTGCATTCATATACCACCCATGCTATCGTGTATTTCATGAATATTGTTACATGAAACTAGCTTGTTTTACATAGTCTATTTATGTGTTGTTCTAGGAAGACAACATGCTTTACAGATAGAAAACAATTGCTATGTGAAAGATGAGTGTTTGGAAAAGCTAAACGTAATACACGCCTCCGTGGGTAATTTGTGACACTGAAAATTAAGATCGTTTGTTCGTTTCTTCCTTCTCTCTTTCATCCCCCCCCCCCGTCTCTCTCTCTCTCGATCAATTTCTACAGTGTAAAAACCTTTATTTCTCATGTCTCTCCATTCATTAACCAACCCTACCCCTTCTTTATCTCCCTCTCTCCAGCAAGCAAACCCATTATTTCGTCTGCTCTTCCTTTCCAACAAAGAAACCTATCATTTCACTGGTCTCTTCCTTTCCAACATCCAAACCTATAATTTCGCCCTTATTTTCCTCTCCGACAACAAAGAAACATGTAATTTCGTCCGCTCTTCCTTATACAACATCCAAACCTATCATTTTGCCCGTATCTTTCTCTCCGACAACCAGCAAACATATCATTTCGTTTGTCTCTTCCTTTCCAACATCCAAACCTATCATTTCATATGTCTCTTTCTCTCCAGCAACCTTTTTATTTCTTTATTTCTTCCCCTCCATCCACCAAACCTATCCTCTCACTTTGAAACACAAATTACCCAAATATCTGACCACAAAACATGGCGGGCCTGTCGTCTGCACCTCCCACTAACCACAACCTCAACCTCACGAACCAGCTTTCAGAGTAGACTTCAACCTTTCCCAGTATCCACCACCGAAACAGAAAACAACTTCTCGTCTTGTCGTCGGCACCAGCCCGACAGAAATTGCGTGCTTTGGACGCCACAACAAAACGGCCAGGCCACGAAAATTGTAACCCTAGAGAGATCAATGGCCGTTACTTTCTCCCTGTCCGTTGACAGATGGTTGGGCAAGGACGAGTGTGCACGAGATGTATTCTATGGATAAAGTCTGGATGCTGTTTTTTTCTTTATCGAGGTACGTGAGGGAAGCTGTCTTTTAAAATATTTTCCTCGCTCAGTTAATTTTGACATTAATGTCTTTTGTATGTGCGATTTTCCAGATGCGTAATTAATTTAGACATGTCTGGGGGAATTTTGTTGGGTATAAACTTCTGGTATTTTGTGTGTGAGTTTTGGAGAAAAACCTAGAGGCTGAGGAAAATATATTCTATGAATTATATATATATATATGTGTGTGTGTGTGTGTGTGTGTGCATCCATGTTAGGAGATATACGACACATATGTACACACCAAGTATATCTCTTCTAGTGATATAACTACAAGCAACATCAACAAAACTACTACTACTACTACTACTACTACTATTATTATTACTACTACTACTACTACTACTACTACTACTACTACTACTACTACTACTACTACTACAACAACAACTACTACTACTACTAGTAATACTACTACTACTACTACTACCACTACTACTCCTACTACTACTACTACTACTACTACTACTACTACTACTACTACTACTACTACTACTACTAGTAATACTACTACTACTACTACTACTACTACTACTACTACTACTACTACTATACTACTACTACTACTACTAATACTACTACTACTACTACTACTACTACTACTACTAATACTACTACTGCAGCTGCTACACGTGTTGCTGCTGCTGCTGCTGCTACCACCGTCACCACCATCAACACCAATAGAACTACGACTATGAACAATAATAACAACACAAATACTATTAGGTTTAGGTTCAGACTATCATGGCACAAGGGTAGTAACCCATAAGTACTCCGCTCTACTTCTGACTAGAAGAACTCGTAGCACCGGCGACGGTCCTGGGTGTATTTGTAACTCCAAATTTTACCCGGACAGCGCCGTTAGTACTATTACCACTGTTACTCTGCTTATCATATTTTCGCTAGTCTCCGTGTTTGTTCTGGGTCTTCATTTAGAGGAAAATAAAGACAGACTGCCTCTAACAAACATGTCGTAAAAGACGACTAATTATGGATATTTTCTTCAAAGTCGGAGTATGTCTACCCAAAAGGCGATGAACCAACAGTCTGTTATACAAATAAGGCAGATCACTCACACTGTCGTGCGCCTAGAAGTCAAGTTTGCGAGGAGATTGCAATTATCCCCAGCAAGTAGCTTCGCAACAAAATTGCAGGGTTTGTTACACATCTCATGAGGAGAATACAAAAAGGGCTTGTGAGAAATATCTCTATTAAGCTGCAGGAAGAGGAGAGAGAAAGGAGAGACAATTATGTACCCGAGGTCTCTGCACTTGAGATGGATATAATTGAAATTGATCCAGATACCAAGGAGATGCTGAAGACTTTGGACTTTGACAAGCTTCCACATCTCTAGGTCACCCAGCCTACTGCCAGTTTTGTTGGAAGGCCTCCACTAGCAGGCTTGAGGACATAAAATGGAACAATGCAGTGATGATCCTGGGTTACATTTGTGAATAAAGTTTGTTGAACCATCCCAAAAAAAAAAAAAATTATGAAACAAGACCTACATCCAGAAGTGGACGAACAACCAGAGCTTTCTGCCGGAGTTAACAGCCGGGCACCTTCCTTTCTTTCTAGACCAGTGGTTTGCAACCTTTTTTTTTTGAGCCCCCCCCCCCCCCTTTTCCCCCTCCCCAATCAACCGCAAATGAAAAAAAAAAAGTGATTAAAAAAAAGTTCGGGCACTATCAACAAGACCTTGGAGGAAAACATACACATCAATCAAAGTGTTAAATAACAGAACAGAAACAATCACCAGCAACTGATAATTGTTATGTTAGTTACGTATCCTTTACATGACATTGCAGAACAAATCCCAGCATTTTCGGGCTGCTGCGGTTTGTCTAGGTAAATTTACGTCCAGTAGTTTGTCATTGCTTTCTGGACGGTTAACTCTTTGATAATACTGTCAAAACCAACGCAAAGCGCAAGATTCGCAGCTAGGATCGGTCCCGGCACCCCGGCATTACACAGCGCGTTCAGAATGACTAAGCCACAGACGCCGACAGATGATAATTATGTCCAAATATCAGTTTGATGGTTGACACTGTTTTGTCGTGATGTTTGCTATTTTTGATCTCATGTGAACAAGGCACACAGGAATACTGAAGACAGTGTTAAAAGAAGATTTGTACAAGTACAACTGACGTGCTTCACGCTCTCCATAAAACTTGTACACACCACCAGGGAGAAAACCATTTTTCCTGATGCGAATGCAATATTGTGATACAGGAGTCTTAGGCTATGGCGAGTATGACTAGCAAGACTTGTTCACGTTAAGACACTTGTGCACTTGTATTCATGGCGAGGCGCCGACGCCGTCTAGAGGTGACAGGTTCAATTCCCGGCACGGTAACTATAGCTTTCGATTTTTATGTTGTTTAGTGTGTTCTTTTATTTATCTACTTCTTTGTATGAGTGCCGATCAATACACTTTATGTTACTTGATTAAATCATCGCATGTCTTTAACGTTCTTCTCAGACACTCAGGGAGCCGCCGTGGTGTAGCGGCTAGAGACTTGCCTGCGGATCTGAAAATCGTGGGTTCAGATCATGACAGAGCCGGACTTGTTCAAAAATGACTTTTGCTCCCAAGTCGACATAACCTTAAATGGGTACCAGATAGAGTCTTGGAAAGTAAAGGTGGCCGGCATGATGTTGGCCACATCAGTGCCGATTGGTCTATAAAACCTAGGTCTAGCCCTATGTGCCCCAACAATGGGATTTTTTTTTTTACTTTCTCAGACGCTTACCTCTCAGACTACCTGCGATAGTTTTATTCTTTGTCCCCGTTCCCATGCCGATTTTACCCCGTCCATTTCCACGCAGCACGGCCCTTGTCATACTGTTCCCGCGAACAGAACACATAGAACATATAGAAAATTAATTGCAGACATTCTTATCTGCATTGAAAAAGAAGAAGTCAAAAGACGAAGAAAGACACCGCCGGAAACAACCCGACACATATATAATGCCAAATTAGCTGTTCATTGCTGACGCCAGCTGGACGTGTTGACCCTTTCATTACAGATTGTAAGATGTTATATGTCTTTTAATGCGCATTATACATCATTATCACCATCCTCATCACTGTCATCGTCATTATCATGTTTTACCTCTAAATATTATTTATGACTGGCAGCCTAGTCCCACATTCCCGTATAACCGGGCCAGTCCTCTCCACTCGTAAATTGTTGCTGTGATTGTTATTCGACATTTGCTTCGTTAATATAAATTTATGTAACCTATGGTGACATTTAAAGGTTTGAAATGAATTCTGTCCGTATTCCATAGTTGTGTATTTCAAGTTGTACGATAGACAATAAGACACCTTTTTGGGGGGTGCATAGTTGACCATGTTCTTAGTGCACTTGTATTCATGGCGAGGCGCAGACGCTGTCTGGAGGTGACAGGTTCAATTCGAGGCACGGTAACTATAGCTTTCGATTTTTATGTTGTCTAGTGTGTTCTTCTATCTATCTACTTCTTTCTATGAGTGCCGATCAATACACTTTCTGTTACTTGATTTATTCACACATCACAGATGGAATACAGTCCAGCGCAGTTAAACTCTGTAAACAACCTTCATTATCATTATCATGAACGTCATCACCATCATCATCACCTTCATCATCGCCATCATCATCACCTTTATCATCGCCATCACCATCATAACCATTATCGTGTTGTGCCGTTAAATATCACATACGAAGGGCAGTCTAGGCCCCTTTTCCTGTCTATCCTGCGCAGTCTTCTCTACAACATGGATGGAATCCAGTTGAGTGCAGATGGCCTCTTCGAGCAACCTTTATCTTAGAGTTCCTTCTGGAGGCCCTCGCTCCCTCAGTCCCTTTAGAGCCTGTCTGGGTTATTCTCTATTTGTTTCTTCTCATGATGTGTTCAGTGTAGCACATTCTTCTTTGCCTTTAAACGGTTGTTACCAGCATTTATAGAGATTAAAGAACGAAAAATGGACCATAAAACATACTGACCGTAATGCGTGAGTCTTTTGCTCTCATCGAATCACGTCTCTGGGTCCCCTGTCGGTTCTGTTTCTAACTCCCACGACGACAAGTAACGCCGAGTGTCTGCTGTTCAAGCATCCGTGGGAATTTTGTGATAGGTCTCAGGTAAAGCTAAGTGATATTATGTATGTTAGTAATTGTATCAGTGTCCGCTTGCGTCTTTCTTCTTCATTTTCTTCTATCTTTCTGTCAGAAAACTCATCCAGGAGGACGGAAGCCTTTATGAAAGCTATTTTGCAGTCCATATCTTCTCGTGTACATCAGTTTTGTCTTCAGTGTGGTTTGGAACATGCCAGATGACGTCTGTGTTGTCAGCATACAGTGGACAGTGTTAGAATACATGCTCACCATTTTCGGGTGCCAAGTTGTAGGAACAGGTCTCCGTGTTTTCTACACCGAAAAGTTAGAACTTGTGTTCTTTTGTGCCGTCCTTAGTCTGAATATAATACACTGTCCATCTCTAGAGAGGCGATGAAGCAAGTACTGAGCAGAGAATTTGATGTGTGTATTCAGCCGTCTTTCCTGGATACTTGATTGTATTAATGTCTTTGTCCCTATGTGGGTTACGTCACTATTTGGTTTTACAATACTGCTTGTGTCTCATACTGGTGAATTCTTTCTAACCGCAAAGCTCATTCATCGTGTGTGATTGCGGTAGACTTCTCGTACTTCCCATTATGGTAGATCGTTTTTACAGTGTTCGGCAGGACTCTATTCTCAGATGTTATCAACTGAAGTAAATGTCTTTCTGTTTTCTTCGTTTCCCTTTTTTCGATGCCCTTTCCCGGGAAGCACATCTCACTTTAAGTTATGCATGTTATGGCTTTGTCTAGTTTACTTCCTCATACATACATGTAGGGATGGTAGTGACGTTTTATTTTTTGTGTTTTTACTTACGAAATTTTAACAGCTAGATGAAAATTAAAATTACAAATCCAATGGTACCTCATTTAAGCCTGTAAGTCGATTCTAAGTGGAGATATTAACATTTTAGTGGCGGACGCCACGACAGAAAAATTGTAGTGGAAATCCATAAAATATGGCTTCCGGTTGCAACCCAGTGAGATGAAATGACTCAATGTTTGCATTTTACGGCCATAACTTTTTTGTTTCTGAACGAATCCCTTAGCAACCATATATTGCTAGAATCGGGACAGTGAGATCTAACCGTTTATGTCTCAATTACATACACTACGATATGCGCCTATTTAACATAGGAAAATGTCTGCAGGCTGATTATTTTTCATCTAAAACCGTATACATTTACAGTTGTCTGCCAACGAGCCTGGCTTAATACATATCAT
The DNA here is from genome assembly GCA_905116865.2 of Candidula unifasciata. Lineage (NCBI taxonomy): Eukaryota > Metazoa > Mollusca > Gastropoda > Stylommatophora > Geomitridae > Candidula > Candidula unifasciata. The sequence continues at coordinate 518,028 of CAJHNH020003746.1, forward strand.
ATTGTGTGTCCTGGCAAGGCGAACATAAAGATCATATAAATGTGCCAATGTCAGTTGACGTGACCTAATTAACAAATACCGGAACCCCCCCCCCCCTCCCTTTTTTGCAACAGCGATGTCACCCGGGGTGGTCTATCTCCGCACAGTAATGACACCTGGGGTGGTTATTCCCCCCCCCCCCACAGTGATGATACCGGGATGGCCACACCCCCTTCCTGCTACCTTCTTTCCCTGGTATCTCTCCTCATCTTTCTTTCTTTTTCCTTTCCTTTCTTTTTCCCCATGTCTCAGTGTCGACTTTCCTTTCTTAGTCTCTTTTTTTATTCCTCTCTCCTCCTCCTCCTGCTCCCTCTCTTTCTCAACTTTCTCTCAATCTTCTACTGCCCCTCCCCCCAACTCTCCCTTCTATATGGTAGAAGAAAACATGAGCCCACTGGTAGTACACGGCCTGTTTTTATAATGGGTCGGTGACAGTGTTAACAACAGGGCAAACACAACAGGTGTGTTCATTTCTGGGAATCAGGTCAGGTCGCATTTTTTTCTCTTTCAAAAATGACCTTGGCTCCCATGTCCACCCAGCATTGAATTTAAGAAATAGATCTATAGCAGCCACACGCGGACAGCCAAGCATGGGAGGGTTGCCAATGGAATTTTTGTCAAACCTGAAGCTAAGCTTATGTCAAGAGGTGAATCAACCAAACCCTGCACAGTAGACTCGTCGTGACGTTGACGCCCCTAGCGGGCAGGTCACATTTCAAATTTAAACCCGTCCGGTGGGTATATAGTCAATTATATTGATATATACCTCTATCTGATGGAATAGATATTTCTATACCCTCTAGTTGTTTTGAAAAGTCTACATTTTCAAACTTGCAACTGTGGGATAGATATTTTCTGGAATAATATTCCGAATACCTGGAAACCTTTTTACTCCTTGGTGTACTTATACGAGACTTTTTTTCTAGAGACGCAAAGCGAGATCAGGCAGGGTCATTCTTTGCCTGACTTCCTAGGTGTGCAGAAGTATGTCACCTCTCTGATTAAATCTTGGCGCATTCAAAATACCAGTTTAATCTTTGAAGGATTCCTAAGCTTGGATAAGTTGATTATAGTTTACGAGTACCATGATATATGTCTCTATAAAGTTAGCCGCTGCTGCAGGGAGGAAAGATTCAGCTGTGTGACCACACAGAACTAGGCAACTGGGTGTTGTACCTTCACCATTATTTATCCGGAAGCTTGTTTGTGCCTTAAGTGATTGACTTGGTACCCGAGATCCTCTCCAGGAGCTTGTGTGTATCACCAGTGTTCGAGTGTCTAGTGTGGGACTGTCTTCAACGTAACAACACAGTGACTGAATATTCAGTAAGTTCAAGAAACCAGGGATTCAGATAAGTGTGGTCAATTGGTTTATTGCCGGGCTTCACTGTTAATCGTCCACATGATCATGATGATGATCTAGGCGGACCTTGGGAATCTCTTACACATTCAGTCAGATCTGTTTTGAAGTTTTTGTCCTTCCTATCACTCTGGGTTCTTGAAGTTCTTTGCTGATTCTTATATAATGTATGTGTTGCATTTATTACATGTTCAGAAAGTTTCATTATTGACTTGAGTGTCCATCATTTACTGTTCAAACTGTCTAGCTTTTATTTTTGTGTGATTAGTAAGTTTAATCTGTGTTAACATGGCTGTGATAGTATACTATCATATCCTGGAGGCTTTCTTGTTATAATAGTGGGGGTGTCCAGCCAAGTTGCGATTAGGATTAGTAGATATTCTGTAGTGCCAGAACTTGAGTTGCCCTACTCCTAAAATAAGTTGAGCGTATATTGGCCACGGGATATCCGACGCCTCAACATTATTTTATTTCAGAGTTCTGTTGGTTCTTAAGGAGAAATCCTTCAATCAGGCACGCGACACGAGCGGTATGTGACAGCTTACCAAAAACACAAGCAATATATAAGAAAAAAAAATTGACAAATAGTACATATTTTATAGTTAATTTTATAATTACGAAATGAAACATTTACCCACTTTTATATAAGGATATATATGTTTAAAAAAAAAAAAAGATTCCAAAATCTTAACCCAAGGTGTCGTAAAAAAACCCAGTTCTTGGGGGAAAGCCCAAGTACTGGCAGGCCTGATGAAAGGGAACGCTGTCAGCGCTGCTGTTGTTTCTCGACCACTTAGATTTACCAATTCCGACTGAAAATTCCGTGGATTCTAAATAATAACAGACGCATTAAAAAATGCTACAAGAGTTGTAGATGTTTAAAAAGTAACTCAACATTATTAATTTACTAAGTATCTGCAGTTAATTACTAAAGAATAATCTTAGAAAATGCGCAATGATGGCCGAAATTAATTATTGGGATTTGAGGGTGATCAGGAAAAAAAATATCCAACAGAGAATGCGAATGGCTCTAAATAATGACAGATGCATGAACAAATGCTACAATGGTTGTGGATTTTTAAAAAAATGATTAAAATAACGTTAGCTAATTTAATAATTATTTTAAGTTAATTATAAAGCGGGAAAAACGGTCTCCTAGTGCAAACATATTGAATTTAAAGCCAAAACAGTGATGCTACTAAACAATTTTTTTTAAACATGTGCTGTATTGCCAATCTTTTTGAAATTTCCCACACTTATATAAAAATTAACGCAGAATTCAAAAATACAACACACATTGCGGTAATCTGGCTAATTAAAAAGATATTTACGAAATTACTTACCGTTATTCACTGCGTGCTGCCAAAAAAAAAATCGATTTATTTTATACTCGTCAAAACCATCTCAGGTCAAAGCCTGGCATCTCTCCAATAACTTCTAATAACTTTTCCGATTTTATCTTTCACGTAAAGAGCACAGAAAAATGATTTCTGAATAACAGACAATTGGTTTTCAAATTTTCAGGTCGCAATCGCGTCTATAGATACCGACGAAAATGTATAGCAAAATAAACGAAACAAAACGATCCATTGCTATACCTAATACATGTAATGTTAATGTCATACGCGCCGCCATGTTGAAGCGAGAAAAGGTGGGGGAAGGGGAACCCAATACTCTCCCCATAATTTTCTGTTGGCTGCGAAGAGACTCAAGTCTTGTTTAATTGCGCAGTAATAATGGAAACAATTATTATTAGTATTGCTCGATTACATAAGTACCATCAGCACCGCCAGCTCTCGCCGCCGCCCCTTGAAAATTATTCGCGGGCAGACAGACTTTATGGACGGACGGACGGACGGGCAGACAGATAGACAGACAGACAGACAGACAGACAGACAGACAGACAGACAGACAGACAGACGGATGGATGGATGGACGGACGGACGGACGGACGGACGGACGGACGGGCGGGCGGACGGACGGACGGGCGGGCGGACAGACGGAGAGACGGACGGAGAGACGGACGGAGAGACGGACGGACGGAGAGACGGACGGATAAACGGACGGAGAGACGGACGGATAGACGGATAGACGGACGGATAGACGGATGGACAGACGAATAGACGGACGGATAGACGGACGGATAGACGGACGAATAGACGGACGGATAGACGGACGGATAGACGAATAGACGGACGGATAGACGGACGGATAGACGGGCGGATAGACGGACGGATAGACGGACGGATAGACGGGCGGATAGACGGACGGATAGACGGACGGATAGACGGATAGACGGACGGATAGACGGACGGATAGACAGACGGATAGACGGACGGATAGACGGACGGATAGACGGACGGATAGACGGATAGACGACTGATAGACGGATAGACGGACGGATAGACGGATAGACGGACAGATAGACGAATAGACGGATAGACGGACAGATAGACGGATAGACGGATAGACAGACGGATAGACGGATAGACGGACGGTTAGACGGATAGACGGATAGACGGATAGATGGATAGACGGATAGATGGATAGACGGATAGATGGATAGACGGATAGATGGATAGACGGATAGACGGATAGATGGATAGACGGATAGATGGATAGACGGGTGGATGGTTAGACGGGTGGATGGATAGACGGGTGGACAGACAGACAGACAGACAGACAGACAGACAGACAGACAGACAGACAGACAGACAGACAGACAGATGGATGGATGGACGGACGGACAGACGGGCGGGCGGACGGACGGACGGGCCGGCGGACAGACGGAGAGACGGACGGAGAGACGGACGGAGAGACGGACGGAGAGACGGACGGACGGAGAGACGGACGGATAAACGGACGGAGAGACGGACGGATAGACGGATAGACGGACGGATAGACGGATGGACAGACGAATAGACGGACGGATAGACGGACGGATAGACGGACGAATAGACGGACGGATAGACGAATAGACGGACGGATAGACGGACGGATAGACGGACGGATAGACGGACGGATAGACAAATAGACGGACGGATAGACGGACGGATAGACGGACGGATAGACGGACGGATAGACGGACGGATAGACGGACGGATAGATAGACGGATAGACGACGGATAGACGGATAGACGGATAGACGGACAGATAGACGAATAGACGGATAGACGGACAGATAGACGGATAGACAGACGGATAGACGGATAGACAGACGGATAGACGGACGGTTAGACTGATAGACGGATAGACGGATAGATGAATAGACGGATAGATGGATAGACGGATAGATGGATAGACGGATAGACGGATAGACGGATAGATGGATAGACGGATAGACGGATAGATGGATAAATGGATAGATGGATAGACGGATAGACGGATAGATGGATAGACGGATAGATGGATAGACGGATAGATGGATAGACGGGTGGATGGGTAGACGGGTGGATGGTTAGACGGGTGGATGGATAGACGGGTGGATGGATAGACTAGTGGATGGATAGACGGGTGGATGGGTAGCTGGGTGGGTGGGTGGGTAGGTGGGTAGGTGGGTGGGTGGGTGGGTAGGTGGTGGGTAGGTAGGTGGGTGGGTGGGTGGGTGGGTGGGTGGGTAGGTGGGTAGGTAGAGAGAGCTAATGAGAAAGCGAGAGATAAAGAGAAAATATAAGAGAGAGAACGAGAGAACAAATGAAAGAGAGAAAGAGAGAGAGAGGTCATCAAACACAAAATAACCACATAGATGCTCTGGGTACACACGCCTCTAGTCCTTAGTTGAATTTCACAAGCAAGTTCATTAAAATCTGTTATTTTAAAGTTTCGACTAGAGAATTGTGGCGGATTTCAGTGTTTAGCCGGGGGTATTTGGAATTTCGCAATCTAATACCCGGAATTGAATTTCGATGGAAGACCGGATGTACTTTCCCCGAGCGTAGTCGTTGGAGAAAAACGTGCCAGTCTGTTTACGTGGAATTGACGAATGATGAGTGATGGATCACCAATGTTCATAAACAATCAGAACCTCATGTGTAATAGTGATGATGATAATAATAATAATAATAAAAACAATGACAACAACGACAACCAGAACAACTAAATAAACAATAAGAAACATGGCAAAACTAATTATCACGCCCCCCCCCCCTCCTATTTCGCCACCTTCCCGACCACCGTACACAGTGGTACACAGTGCAAGCCCTTTTATTGAATCGCCATTTTGTCACAAACAACATATATCTATATCGACTGTAATAAGACAACGAAGGGGGAAATATATACTGGATACACTCTGAGAAGAAGTGAGCAAAGAATTACAAATCAGGCGCTGAAAGGGTAAACTGACGGTCGAAGACAGAAAAAAAAGGACGTACAATGGAAACATTAAAGAAGAACTTTATTACAAGAGGGAAAAAAATAATGCTGTGCTGAACTCCAGAGTCAGAAATCGAGAAAGTTGCATGTAGTAGTGCTGAGTTGAGGAAACCTATGCCAACCCTTTGTGACGTTTAACGGTACAGAAAGAATGATAACGAGTACCGGCACCATTTGTTTGCCACACACGAGCACCGGCACTATATCTCCCCTCCCCCACACCCCAATCCCCACTCCAGATACTTTGTTGTGAATATCGGAAGCCGAGGATGATAAAAATAAGGACGATGATACAAATAAGAAATACTGACGGGTAAACTAGAGAGGCGACGTCAGAAGTCAGAGGCTTATGCAGAAAAATGAGACATCTATGGATTCCGTCTTCATGACGCTGTTGACACGAAAGCATTCACACGCGAGTCCCATTTGTGCTGGTCTGTGGCTTTTCTGCACATGGTATTCCCTATAATTGTGCACTCCTTCATTTTCCGGTCTCATGTCCTTTTCCAAGTTTCGTTAGGTCGTTCACGAGTCCTTTTTTCTATCTGTCGTCTATCAGAGAGCTTTCGTTGCAAAAGTGTCGCTAGCCATTTCTGCAAACATGTCAGATTATCTTCATCTTCTATGATGATAATATTTGCCAATGATGAACATTTTCTGTTCCGCCTTTGTTCATCATGTGATCTTGTTTAACGAAAATATTATACATTTTGTGTTTGTTTTGTTTCCACCTCTTAAATTTTTGTGTAATTCCTGTTGTCATTTTATAACTTGTATAATAGTATTCCAATGTGAGTGTTGTCTTCAGACTAATTCCTTTCGACTTTTTTATTTTGTCAAGCTTGATAAATTATGTTTCATGTTTTACATCTTTTATTGAAGCTCCATCTGAAGTAACTTTATTTTCACTGCATATATATTTTTCAATTTCTTCTATTGCTTGACTGTTCGCGATAATTATATGTTCTGTAGGAGCCCTGATGTTAAGTTGTCCTGTAGCCTACGACGACGAACAACAAGGAGAGGCACCAGAATGATCAGAATAAAAAGGAGGGTGGGGGGGGGGGGGGGGGGGACCCACTCTGTTGCCTCTCGCTCCATTCTCCATCAATGACTTCACGTGTGATAGGGATCTTGAGGACCTTCCACACCCCACCCCAGTCACACAGTCACATCCTTGGAGTATAGACACAGTCCCATCCTTGGAGTATAGACATAGTCACATCCTTGGAGTATAGACACAGTCACATCCTTGGAGTATAGACACAGTCCCATCCTTGGAGTATAGACACAGTCACATCCTTGGAGTATAGACACAGTCCCATCCTTGGAGTATAGACACAGTCCTATCCTTGGAGTATAGACACAGTCCCATTCTTGGAGTATATACACAGTCACATCCTTGGAGTATAGACACAGTCCCATCCTTGGAGTATAGACACAGTCCCATCCTTGGAGTATAGACACAGTCCCATCCTTTGAGTATAGACACAGTCACATCCTTGGAGTATAGACACAGTCACATCCTTGGAGTATAGACACAGTCACATCCTTGGAGTATAGACACAGTCACATCCTTGGAGTATAGACACAGTCACATCCTTGGAGTATAGACACAGTCACATCCTTGGAGTATAGACACAGTCACATCCTTCGAGTATAGACATAGTCACATCCTTTGAGTATAGACACAGTCACATCCTTGGAGTATAGAAGTTATTTGTTCATGTGTGTGTGTGTGTGTGTGTGTGTGTGTACATATGTCTATACCATAATATTATTTTATTATTTTTCAAAACTATTAGTAGATTTATTGGAAATTCCTACCATTATTATTATTATTATTGTTATGTTATAATGAATGTAATAATAATAAAAAGAATTGTTATCATCATCATTATTAAACACTTAATTAAAGTATGCTTAGGCTCCTGAGGCCTCCTATCGGCAAATCTTTAAAAGGGCTCAACCACCGCAACATTTTCTGTGTGTCCACACCCCTGCCATCATAGTCGTTGGCATTCATGTCATGACAACACCCCTGCCATCATAGTTGTTGGCATTCATGTCATGACAACACCCCTGCCACCATAGTCGTTGGCATTCATGTCATGACAACACCCCTGCCATCATAGTCGTTGGCATTCATGTCATGACAACACCCCTGCCATCATAGTCGTTGGCATTCATGTGATGACAACACCCCTGCCATCATAGTCGTTGGCATTCATGTCATGACAACACCCCTGCCATCATAGTCGTTGGCATTCATGTCATGACAACACCCCTGCCATCATAGTCGTTGGCATTCATGTCATGACAACACCTCTACCATCATAGTCGTTGGCATTCATGTCATGGCAACACCCCTGCCATCATAGTCGTTGGCATTCATGTGATGACAACACCCCTCCCATCATAGTCGTTGGCATTCATGTCATGACAACACCCCTGCCATCATAGTCGTTGGCATTCATGTCATGACAACACCCCTGCCATCATAGTCGTTGGCATTCATGTCATGACAACACCCCTGCCATCATAGTCGTTGGCATTCATGTGATGACCATATTGCTGTAGGATCCAGTCATTTTCCTTATGATTTTTTTTTTAAAGTGAGAGACCCTTTTCCACGCCCTCAGGCGTATTGGGCATATAGGGCTAGGTCTTTATTTTATAGATCAGTCAGCACTTGATGGGTGATATGGTCAACATCACGCCGGCCACATTTTAAATCCCAGGACTGCACCTCAAGGCAGGGTGGACTCGGGAGCCACGGTCGCAAGGTCACTAGCAACATTATACGAGACAGGTTTACGAATACCTGCATTAGAGAGTAAGTTGGAATAAGACCATGTCTGGATTATATTGACACAGAAATCTATTGAGAATGCAGTCAGACCAGACTACATAGGATATTTTTTTTACTGTAGAACATCTGGGAAGGGAGGGGGGGGGGGAGGCGAGAGGAAGACCAAGAAAGAGATGGATAAATGGTGAAGGTGAAACAAGCAAAAAGTTGAACAGATTCGGGGCTCAAGCCACATGGGAGGCGCAAGACAAGTACAGAAAACCACGACACTGGGTTACACCTGGTAATAGTGAGACCGCAAAAGAAGAATAATAAAAGGTGGAGTTGACGCCTATCAAGCTAATTATTTTATTGAATTGAAACAGACAGCAACAAGTTAGAATCAATAAAAGGCTAAGAAAATATACCCAACATAATATTAATAAAACTAGAACATTTCTGGGGCATTTAAAAGAAATATGAATATTAAAAGAAAATTGCATTTAAAAAAAAAAAAAAAAGACTTTTCTTAGGCCCATGCAGATTGTGAGGCTCTGAGTTGTAGCTTAGTAAGTGTATGCCTAAATCCAGGGCCGGTTCTGGGGCCATAGGATAGACCCTCCAACCAGAATTGTGCGCCGGAGTTTCCAGTGCTGGACGCGAAGGAAAAGAAGAAGAAGCCTAGTGCTGTTTTTTCCTGTAATTTGACTTGACGCTGCTCGGGTGACTTGAGTGTTGACCCTTTCGACACCAACGGCGCATAGGACATATTATGCTAGACATCGTTCTGTAGACCAGTCGTCACTGGGCGGATGTTGTAGTCAGCATCACACTGCCTTTTATGGCTTTACGTGGGACCCATTTTGAGGTGGGTCAGCCTGGGGGCCAAGATCATTTTTGAAAGGAAGATACGTCTCGATGCCGATTTGCGGCTAAAACCTTCTGACCACTGGCGAGCGTGCAGCCCAGTAGTCTCTAACCTTTTTTGGGGTGTTCCCCAATTGAGTATGTGGCCCTTCCTCGAACATAACAACATGGGATTTAAAAGAGGACAAACATAAAAATCGCAAGCACTGTTAACAGGAACTTGCAGAAACACATCCACACACACCAAAGTGTCAAATAACGAAACGTGTTATTAATCTGTAATTAAATCACGCATTACCATATTAATATTAGTACAAATGATTTTTATTTCAAAATTATATTCTTCTTTCGCTCGCCTACAATAAGTTGTCTATATCAGCAATGTTTGTTTCTCGAAAAAATGTCACTGTCGTCTATAGTTCATTCAGTGGTCCGTGGAGTTGAAATTCCACTGTTGTTCTTTCTGGCCAAACGGGTTGCCTTATTATATCCAATTCAGTGCAGTCCTGGAGTACATATTCTGTTGTCTGGGGTACCTTTCCACAAGTGCACAAGGCTGATACGCCAATCTTGAATTTTTTTTGTGCATATGGCGACGAAATCGGTTGTGCCCTGTTCTGAGGCGAAGGATAATAGCTTCTTCTGATCTGTTCAAAATACAATAGTAATCTTGTGCTGGGGCTGGTGGTTTGGTGGTTTCCTGGTCGATTTAATGATCTGTTTCTTTTGGTTGTATATAACTGGTACATCCGGCTGCTTCTTCCCTTGCCAATTGGTCAGCTTTCTCATTTCCAGGCACTGTAAAATGGGACAGTATCCACCGTATTACGGCTCTTCGCTGACAGCTGAGTTGTGTCAGCAGTGTTTGCAATTTAGTAGTTTTCCAGATAAAATGCTTCAAGTACGGGTTTCGCATGTCAGCATTACCACAGAATGTGAGGTATGTGTTGGTATGTAGCAGTTTCTCTGGTGCTGTCTTGATAGTCTGGGTTTCATAATTATGACACACTGGACTTATCACTAGTACCATTCTGATTGGAGGGTATATCCTATAATTCTATGTACACACACGCACCACTATTTGTAACTACATTTTGTGCGGACCCACCTGTATAGACTCGGACCTATTGTTCTTGTTGGTATCGTTCATCAGTATAGCTGAGGGTGGCCATTCTGCTTTGTATACGCTATTGCTCTTTCTTGCTGGATATTCCTTTCACATATGTCTGGATTAGTACTGCTAGCTTACATTTTTCTCTCCATGAGGTTTATTCTGGAATACTTTTAAGTGGACAACCAGTGTCAGTATTTGTCTGCATATTCTTTTTTGTTTTATGTATAAAGCTGATTTTTTTTTAACGTTCACAAAGCTAGATTCTGAAATCTATTCTCCGTGGGATGTTCTAGCATACTGAGTTACTTTTCTGCTTGTGTTTGCAGCTTTGTATCTCTACGTTTTCTCAGTGCTCATGTTTTCCTAGCTTTTTCCATTTCAAAAATGGGAGTTGATTTCATCCCTCCCGTGATACCAGAGCATGTCCTTATCCTTCGCCTTAAAACAGGGCACAATCGACTTCGCTGCCATATGTACACAACATTTTAGATTGGCGAATCAGCCATGTGTACCCGTAGACTGGCACCTGAGACAACAGATCAAATCCTCTAAGACTGTCCCAGATAAAACTTCTGGCCAAAAGAGACACTTGTGGAAGTCAAACTTTACGGTCCGCTTAGTGAATTACAAACGACAATGAAGTTCATTCTAGAGACAGCATATAGATATAGATAATTTATTTCATGCGAAAGAAAGAAGAAGAAGAAGACTTCCTCATGTGATGACTCTAAGCCCTTGTTTTCCACTTTTTAAAACTCCTTTTGGTACTGGATGCTGAACACTATGCAGTTGACCCATATTCCAAGTGTAGTTATATTCTATGTATACTTTATTGAGCATTTTCCCACTGGCTCCCCATGTAATTCCACTTAGTTTCCTTAGTATTACTGTTTTCTTCCTGGCTTTGGCTGCTGCCTAGTTGATGTGTTCCCTGCATATCAGCTTGTCATCAAATATGACTTCGAGGTACTTGGGCTCTTTATCATCTCTTAGGGGTTTTCCTTTTTGATGATGCCTGCTTTTTGCTTTAGGGAGAGGGTAAAGAGTGTGGTGCTACATTTGTCTGTATAAATGCTGACACACCATCTATTTGCCCATGCCCAAAGCGCACCTGTAGCCCGCTGTAGTATTCTTGTGGCTATTATTGGATGTTCGTCGGTGCAGCACGGTATCAGGTTGTCGGCATACATTGCCATTTTTTATTCCATTTGGTATGTCAGCAACCAGGTCTTTGATGTATAAGAGGAAACGTGGAGGCAACAGGACAACGCCATGGGGAACGCCATGTCTCAACAGGACTTTTTAATTGTCGAAACCATCTGCCTGTAGCCGTGCTCTTATGTTATGTAGGCATGCTTTAATCCAGTTTTGCATTCGTCCATTCACTTTAAAGTTTCTAAATTTCTTTAATAACCCCTATTTCCAAACATTATCAAAAGCTTTCCATAAATCTGTCCATACCGTGAGTACCAGTTTCTTATCTTGAAATGCATCCCCTGTTACTTGGGAGAGGTATGGAGATGCGCTCCATTATTTTACAGAGACAGCTGGTTAGGTTGATCGGTCTGTCGTTGGAGGCATTAGAACTGTCTCTCCCAGTCTTCATGAAGGGTATCATAACTGACTGCCTCCAGATTTGTGGAACATTTCCTATTGTCCAGCAAGCATAAAATATCTGTAAAAGCTTTGTTTTGGCTATTGTTTTTTGGGTTTTGATCATTTCGTTAGAAATAACGTTTGTACTTCGTGACTTTCGCATTTTCAGCTTCGAAATTGCTAACTTTAGTTCACTAAGTGTTATCAGGGCCTCAAGCACCTCTGGCGTTATTTCTGGCGTTATTTCTTTCTTTCTGACTTGTGTATTGTGTCTTGTCTTTGTTCCCCCCCCCCCCCCCCAACCCACCCCTCAGAACTGATTTCTATATTGTTATCTAAAGCAAAAGTGTCTACAAAGAGGTTAGCTGCGTCTTTTGATGTGACCATATTTCTATCTTTCCGCTGCGTGATCACTGAGTTCCACCCTGTACTCTGATCGTTACTTTGTTTTACGAACTTTCATAACCACTTTGCGTCTTTTTCAAAGTTCAGGGACCTTGTTATCTCATGCCAGCATTCATTTCTAGCTTCCAGCTTTGTCCTTACAAATTTTGCTTTTGCATGCTGATAGTTATTGTGATGTTCTTTGTTTTGGCCCATTCTTAGTTTCGAGTAGAAGGTAGGTGGATCAGTTAATCAAAACAAGCCTTTTCTCGACCTGCCACTCCTCCAGTTTCTCGCCCGTCTGGTCTATATGGTCGTACACCCAGCGTTGTGAGTGGATATTAAAGTCTCCAAATTATATGACGCCATAATTGAAACTTCCTCGGGCCTACCCCCCCCCCCCCCTTTTCCTTTAGGGGGCACGCCTCCCAGGAAGAAGACCACTGTTCTAGTCACTACACTACCCCGGCTCCCCGCTTGGGTAATGGTTTTGCTTGTCCTTTTGCAGGGTTCAGCTACGCTGATCTATTTTCTTCTCGATCTTCTTCTCTCCTTCCGCCTCTAAAGTTATTGTATTTAACAAGGATTACACTATAGATTGCACTGGCCTCTGTTAATACAAGATTTTTTGAAACAATGGAGAGTTTTTGCCGCTTATTGATTTCAAGCAGCCGTGAGATTTTCGTCTGCTTCGAAGCGATATCAACGGGAATCGATAACGAAGGGGGAAAAGAAAAAAAACCACGGACAGGCAATCTTGAAGACAGCAGTGTCATACCATCATGATGAAGTCTTCTGGTACACGTGATTCTGTTGTATTCATTGAGGGAAATATCGAGGGTTTATTGTAGGGGTCTGAATTGTTGTTGTTGTTGTTGTTGTTGTTGTTGTTGTTGTTGTTGTTGTTCTTCTTCTTCTTCTTCTTCTTCTTCTTCTTCTTCTTCTTCTTCTTCTTCTTCTTCTTCTTCTTCTTCTCCTTCTCCTCCTCCTCCTCCTCCTTCTTCTTCTGCTATTGCTACGTCTTCTTCTTCTGGATGTGACAAGAACTCTGATTCTGGTAATCATGAAGGATGGCAAGACATTACGGCCTACGCTTATCACGTACGTAATGATAACAAAAAAGTATATGGAAAATAATCCAAATATTTTGGTCAAACAAAATCACAAATTAAGAACTGAGAATGAAAACAAATAGTTCACCACGGGCAAACGCTATCAAAACAAGAAGGTGGAAATGGCCTGGACATGTTTGCACAATGACTCCTGATACAGGCCTAAAAAATCAGCTCTTAAAAAAAAAAAAAACCGTGGACTATCTGAGTAAATCTGGAAAAGAACAGTGGGCAGGAAAGTAAAGGAAAATATAATGACATGAGACACCAGAGTAGAAAAGCAACAGAACCGGCAGCAGTGGAGATCCTTTGTGAATGCCTTATGAGTCAGCATCGACATGAAGAGGTTATGAATAGATATAGACACACATGATGATGATGAGTGGGGACCAAGGGGGGTACTCGAACGCTTCAAACTGAGAAACAGCAAATATTCAGAAATCGTCGGCTTTGTCTAATGCATTTATTTAGCCCCGTTCTTGTGGAAAGGGGGGGGGGGGGGGGAGAGAGAGAGAGAGAGAGAGAGAGAGAGAGAGAGAGAGAGAGAGAGAGAGAGAGAGAGATGATTTCTAAGCCACCCCTAAAATCAGTATGGCTGTCGGGCCGTAATTTAGCAGTCTGTCTGTTTTCCAGTTTTCCTCCCTCCTGTTTTGCATTGTTCCGCATTCTGTAAAATTCTTTTGCTTCCAGAAAGTGATGTTGAGGTCTTGAAGGGCCCTGGAATTTGAATTGGGGAATATCTTTGTGGTGATCTGACGAAAAGCCGAAATCACTCTGTGGATAAAATGAATTCTTTAAGTGTATATTATCTTTTGCCCCCTTTTTCCCCCAGCTCTTGCCCCTCAGCACTTTCAAATACCAAGCATGGCTTTATTCCGTTGAATTCTAAGAAATATGTGTTTTTAAGTAACCAGCACCTTTGTTAAAAAAAATTTTTTTTTTATGGCTACTGTAATAGACGCCGTAGCGTTGGCGGCTAGACGCCCGCCTACAGATCGTAAGGTCGTGGGTTCGTGTCCTGACAGAGCCGGACATTTTTAAAAATTACATTGACTCTCATGTCAACCTAACCTTGAGTGGGTACCAGGTGCAGTCCTGGGAAGTAAATGCGGGCGGCCGGCATGATGCCGACACCACCCACCAAGTGCCGATTGGTCTAAAAATATGGGTCTAACCCTATACTCCTAATACGCCCCAAGGCGTGGAAAAGGGAACTTACTGACTGACTGTAATAGACACTGTCTGATGAGTGCGGCACCGATTTCTAGATACTTTGGGGTGATTACTGGCACCTTTTATTTAGGGAAGAAAAAAAAAAAATCACTAAAAAAACATGGATCTAACAATGTAAAATAATAGTACTAAGGAACATCCATCCACCCATTTATGAAAGCAAAACAAAAAATAGACCACGTTAAACCTACTGCGCGCAGTATCGGTTATAATTGTGGTCTGATTTCTTTCTGCCAATTATATTGGCTAATTGCGCCAAAACTAGTGGTTGGGACCGGTACTCTAGTACCTAATAAGGGTTGGTGGGGAAGGGCTGGTATTCATTGTAATACCCACACACGTATATTGACATACGTGTACAGTTACACACACACACACATACACACACACACACATAAAACATGCACGCCAACGTTACAGTAAAAGTTGAGAAAGAGCGGCCTGATGTGACAACTAGGTATAACACAAGGGGTTGAGGTCGAGCGGACTGATGTGATAAGTAGGTATAATGCAAGGGGTTGAGGTCGAGCGGACTGATGTGATAAGTAGGTATAATACAAGGGGCTGAGGTCGAACGGACTGATGTGACAACTAGGTAAAGCACAAGGGGTTGAGGTCGAACGGACTGATGTGACAACTAGGTATAACACAAGGGGTTGAGGTCGAGCGGACTGATGTGATAAGTAGGTATAATACAAGGGGCTGAGGTCGAACGGACTGATGTGACAACTAGGTAAAGCACAAGGGGTTGAGGTCGAACGGACTGATGTGACAACTAGGTAAAGTACAAGGGGTTGAGGTCGAACGGACTGATGTGACAACTAGGTAAAGCACAAGGGGTTGAGGTCGAACGGACTGATGTGACAACTAGGTAAAGCACAAGGGGTTGAGGTCGAACGGACTGATGTGACAACTAGGTAAAGTACAAGGGGTTGAGGTCGAAAGGACTGATGTGACAACTAGGTATAATACAAAGGGGTTGGACTGATGTGACAACTAGGTATAATACAAGGGGTTGAGGTCGAACGGACTGATGTGACAACTAGGTATAATACAAGGGATTGAGGTCGAACGGACTGATGTGACAACTAGGTAAAATACAAGGGGTTGAGGTCGAACGGACTGATGTGACAACTAGGTATAATACAAGGGGTTGAGGTCAAAAGGACTGGTGTGACGACTAGGTATAATACAAGAAGTTGAGGTCGAACGGAATGATGTGTCAACTAGGTATAAAACAAGGAGTTGAGGTCGAACGGATTGATGTGACAACTACGTATAACACAGGGTGTTGAGCTCGAACGGACTGATGTGACAACTAGGTATAATACAAGGTGTTTAGGTCGAACGGACTGATGTGACAACTAGGTATAATACAAGGGGTTGAGGTCGAGCGGACTGATGTGACAACTAGGTATAACACAAGGTGCTGAGGTCGAGCTGACTGATGTGACAACTAGGTATAACACAAGGGGTTGAGATCGAACGGACTGATGTGACAACTAGGTAAAACCCAAGGGGTTGAGGTCGAACGGACTGATGTGACAACTAGGTATAATACAAGGGGTTGAGGTCGAGCGGACTGGTGTGACAACTACGTAAAATACAACGAGTTGTGACCTCACGGACTGATGTGGCAACAAGGTTAACAGAAGGGGCTGCAACCGAACAGGATGATATAACTGCTAGGAAAATGAGTTCAGAAATATATTAGTGAAAACCAACATACTTTAAGTTGCTTGGTACTGTATGAATTATAAGGACGGCTATTATGCTGTGTTGTGATTTTACAGCTAAGCTGCGAAATCTGCATCCCTCTGACCAAAATAAACAATCCTAGTTGCCCTTAACGTTGTGTTTGTTAGGTGGTATGGGTCTATATCTTCCCCCACCCCTACCCCCATATAAGGACAGGTCTATACCCCCCCCCCATCTCCCTCCCCAACCCACAGATAGAGACCGGTAATTTACACGGGAGCAGTGCAGTCTGATTTATGTGTGGCGAAGACGTGTGGTTCAAAATGTTAAATTGGCAGATATGCGTCTTAAGAGGCAGACATAAGATCGAGACAGACAGACAGACAGACTGGCTGATAGATAGGTATTGATCGTGTGGATGCATGACATACTAGACTTCTAGTTAAATGCTTATCATTTCCAGGATATCGCAGATCTAGCCCAGCATGTTTTATTTGGGTGTTTGTAATTTTAATAAGCAGTTTCACGTTAAGTAGTTTGCCATTGTTACTAAACCCGCTGCTCTCTATGCCACAGATGACTGGGATCGAACTCGGCACCTCAGAGTTACGAAGCGCGTTCGCAAAGCTTAAGCCACAGACGCCGACTTATTTGTCTACAACATACTTACCTACCTGCCTACAAATAGTTACCTACCTACCTATTTGTCTGGCTCCATGAATCTCGCAACCCACGTTGCTTTGTCGTAGTTTCTGTCTGTCCTTCTCTCTCCCCCTCCTTGTATCTTCTTCTCTATTTCATTTCTTCCCTTTCTCTACCCCCCCCCCCTTTTTTTTTCTTCTGTTTTTTTTTTATTTACTCCCACTTTGTACCGTGTCAGACAGACATTGACAGTGCTGGCCAGACAGACATCGACAGTGCTGGTCAGACAGATATTGACAGTGCTGGCCAGACAGAAAGACCGACAGCTGGCTAAATGGTGTGAGAGGACAATGCCAGTCTATGAAGGGGACATTTTCGTAGAATGCAAAATAACATCTATCCAAATTATCCGCCAGTAGAGCCCCTTTCGTCGGCTCTGTGGCTAAGTCGATGCGAACGCTTCGCTTCGTAATGCAGGGATGCCAGGTTCAATCCCAACTGCGGGCAATGCGCCTTGCGCTGGTTTCGACAGTGGTATCAAGAAAGCCGACCGTCCAGGAAGCAGTGGCAAACTACTGGATGTAAATTGCCTAGAGAAACCACACAACAGCCAGGGGCTGTTAGGGTTGGTTCTGTAAAGGATACGCAACTAACGTTTAGAGTCCCTTTCAGTGTTGCCACTTTTCTTTGACAAAAAACATCCAGAAATGGGTCAAAAAGTATCTAGAAATGTCTATATTTGTGCGGGAAACTTCTAGAAATAACATTTAAATAAAACAGTCACAAAATACATAGCTATTGATATGACTTACCCTATAGAATCGTGTCCTCGTCTTCGCTGATATCTGTCCCACAAGATCCACAGGATAAACTTAGCTTGGATGATGAAGTTGAAGCTTCAGATCCAAAATGACTCTGGTATGCTTTAGCTAGTCTAATTGTTTTTTTAAATAACAATCAGGGAGCTGATAAGTTGAGCCGCATTTTCCTACTCTCAGCAAGCCAAATTTTATTTTCAAGATAGCATTTAAGAGGTCAAGTTTCATAAAATTTCTTAGGTCAGATTTGAAATAATTCATAGCACTGTTTTCGTTCGGTTCTATATCTTTTCATGACAGACAGGGCAAATTCAAAGATCTTACATAATAGACTGTTTGATGAGGCTTTAAATTGTTTCACTTCACTCTAAAACACTCCAGTTTCTGTTTTGTTTGTCCTGTCAACCAAGTTTTTTTTTTTGGGTTAATTGACGTTCTGCTTCCGCCACACTATTATCATTTGCCCCTAACAACTTCATAACTTTACAATATTTATGTATGTCCTTTACTGGCTGAAAAAAAGTGAAATATTTTTCAATACTTCTAGATTTTCAGGAACTCTCTGTTTCAGTGTCTTGAATAAAGAGACAAGGAAATCTTGACAGCGTTCTTAGGTTGTTTAGGTTGTTCTCTTCATTTTATGTTAACAGTCCCTGGAACAGCAGCTTTTGCTTTATAGTCTCTGCATGACTCTTTCAATCTTGTATTTTCGCTGTAATTTCACGCTTGTAGTACTCACAACGAGCCTTCGTCGTATCTTCAGGAAATGTCACCACCCAGTCTTTGATTACGTCAACATGAAGCCACTTTTTCCAAAAATTTGGCTCATACTGCTTTCCTTTTAGCACGATGAAAGGCTTTCAAAGTGGAAGATATATATGAAGGTGAGCAATTAAAAAAAAATGACATAAGAAAGAACAAAGTCAGCATCACAGCTATAATTCACAACATAGTGCATATACAGTTCAAACAAAGTTAGTACGATTTACGTGCTCTCTTAGTCAGACCGGGGCTGCGAGACTAAGCGTTGACCCCAGTGAGTTCAGAGTTTAAGTAATCGCAGTTACCACAGTGTACGTGCCCAGACTCGAAACAAACAATGTTCAATGAATATTTCATACAGTAATTATTAAACTGATATTGAAAGAGAAAAAAAAAGTCTATAAAATATCTAACTCCAAATGAAAATCATCTAGAATTACATCTGCACTCTAGACGTCAAAAACACCATCTAGAGGCAAGGGGAAACATCTAGATCTGGATGTAAAACAACCAAAGTGTCAACACTGGTTCCTTTTAGTGTTGTTGAAGTCTTGAATGACTGTGGCACTTGATTTGAGCAATGTTTTATGTTGTTGTGACGAAAAGCTGAAATTGATTCTGGACACAAGTATGTTTTGATTTATGTATGCTGAAGAAAAGGGCGCAGAAATACAAACAAAATATTGTGTGTGGAAAAGGGGGAAAAAAAGGGGGCGGGGGGCGTGGAAAAGGTTCCCTTGATATGGAG
>CAJHNH020003747.1:0-5000 GCA_905116865.2 Candidula unifasciata
CATTGTCATTATCCAATCCTCATATTATTTGCAGGCAGCATACACTTCACAAAAAATACACTGCCTCACCTGCACAGTTCGTGGCGAGCAGCACTAGCCCACCTAATTACCTTTGGCTCAAAGACCCCCCTGCCCACACCAGCCAACGTGCTATATAAAGGCAATCTTGACGGTTTTTATATATTGAGATATATATACTTCACATATACGGAAAAAATAAGTTGTCTTTTTTAGTAGATCATATTTTCCTAACTTGATAATTAATACACTCAATTCGCGGCATGTAATGGATTTTCCCTGCCTTGGTTTTTTCTCTGGTGTAAATGGTAACGCACAGTTTGTTAGATTGGCCGCCGCCGCTACTCTTGGCGATAGTCTACTTAATGATAAGGTAGGTAAAGTAAGTGAGTCGTAGACCACCAAAACATCACGCAAGCGATAAACACCAGGTGACACAAAGTGCCACCATGCGGATGAGGATCCTTGTGGAGAGGTTATTTATTTGTATTTTTCACTAATTGCCATTATTAATATTAGTAGTAATTGTACTAACAGTAGTAAAAGTAGCTGTTGTTACAATAGTAAAAGTAGTATTCATTGTTATGGAATTTAAAGTAGGAGCGGTAAAAGCAACAGTAGTTAGTGGTCGAGTTCAGTAGCAACAGTAGTTAGTGGTCGAGTTCAATAGCAACAGTAGTTAGTGGTCAAGTTGAGCAATAGCAACAGTAGTTAGTGGTCGAGTTGAGCAATAGCAACAGTAGTTAGTGGTCGAGTTCAATAGCAACAGTAGTTAGTGGTCAAGTTGAGCAATAGCAACAGTAGTTAGTGGTCAAGTTGAGCAATAGCAACAGTAGTTAGTGGTCAAGTTGAGCAATAGCAACAGTAGTTAGTGGTCAAGTTGAGCAATAGCAACAGTAGTTAGTGGTCGAGTTCAATAGCAACAGTAGTTAGTGGTCGAGTTCAATAGCAACAGTAGTTAGTGGTCAAGTTGAGCAATAGCAACAGTAGTTAGTGGTCGAGTTCAATAGCAACAGTAGTTAGTGTCAAGTTGAGCAATAGCAACAGTAGTTAGTGGTCGAGTTTGAGCAATAGCAACAGTAGTTAGTGGTCGAGTTGAGCAATAGCAACAGTAGTTAGTGGTCGAGTTGAGGCAATAGCAACAGTAGTTAGTGGGTCGAGTTCAATAGCAACAGTATGTTTAGTGGTCGAGTTGAGCAATAGCACAGTAGTTAGTGGTCGAGTTTGAGCATATAGCAACAGTAGTTAGTGTGTCAGTTGTGCTTTAGCATACAGTATTTATTGGTGCCGAGTTTCAATAGCAACAGTAGTTAAGTGGTCAAGTTGAGCAATAGCAACAGTAGTTAGTGGTCGAGTTCAATAGCAACAGTAGTTAGTGGTCGAGTTGAGCAATAGCAACAGTAGTTAGTGGTCGAGTTGAGCAATAGCAACAGTAGTTAGTGGTCGAGTTCAATAGCAACAGTAGTTAGTGGTCAAGTTGAGCAATAGCAACAGTAGTTAGTGGTCGAGTTGAGCAATAGCAACAGTAGTTAGTGGTCAAGTTGAGCAATAGCAACAGTAGTTAGTGGTCGAGTTGAGCAATAGCAAACAGTTAGTTAGTGGTCAAGTGAAGCAATATAGCAACAGTAGTTAGGTGGTCGAGTTCAATAGCAACAGTAGTTAGTGGTCAAGTTGAGCAATAGCAACAGTAGTTAGTGCGTCGAGTTCAATAGCAACAGTAGTTTAGTGATCCGAGTGGTTGATGCATAGCAACAGTAGTTAGTGGTCGAGTTCAATGAGCAACAGTAGTTAGTGGTCGAGTTGAGCAATAGCAACAGTAAGTTATGGGCTCGGAGTTCATAGGCAACAGTAGTTAGTGGCTCAAGAGTTGAGCAATAGCAACAGTAGTTAGTGGTCGAGTTGATGCAATAGCAACAGTAGTTAGTGGTCAAGTTGAGTCAATAGCCACAGTAGTTTGTGGTCAAGTTGAGCAATAGCAACAGTAGTATTGTTCAAGAGTTCAATAGCAACAGTAGTTAGTGGTCAAGTTGAGCAATAGCAACAGTAGTTATTGGTCGTAGTTTCAATAGCAACAGTAGTTAGTGGTCGAGTTCAATAGCACCGTAGTTATTGGTAGTTCAATAGCAACAGTAGTTCGTGGTCGAGTTCAATAGCAACAGTAGTTAGTGGTCGAGTTCAATAGCAACAGTATTGTATTGGTCGAGTTCAATGTAGAGCAAGTAAGTTTGATCAGTTGGCAATAGCAACAGTAGTTAGTGATCAAGTTGAGCAATAGCAACAGTAGTTAGTGATCAAGTTGAGCAATAGCAACAGTAGTTAGTGGTCGAGTTGAGCAATAGCAACAGTAGTTAGTGATCAAGTTGAGCAATAGCAACAGTAGTTAGTGGTCGAGTTGAGCAATAGCAACAGTAGTTAGTGGTCAAGTTGAGCAATAGCAACAGTAGTTATTGGTCAAGTTGAGCAATAGCAACAGTAGTTAGTGGTCAAGTTGAGCAATAGCAACAGTAGTTATTGGTCGAGTTCAATAGCAACAGTAGTTAGTGGTCGAGTTCAATAGCAACAGTAGTTAGTGGTCGAGTTCAATAGCAACAGTAGTTAGTGATCAAGTTGAGCAATAGCAACAGTAGTTAGTGGTCGAGTTCAATAGCAACAGTAGTTATTGGTCGAGTTCAATAGCAACAGTAGTTATTGGTCGAGTTCAATAGCAACAGTAGTTATTGGTCGAGTTCAATAGCAACAGTAGTTAGTGATCAAGTTGAGCAATAGCAACAGTAGTTAGTGGTCGAGTTGAGCAATAGCAACAGTAGTTAGTGGTCGAGTTCAATAGCAACAGTAGTTAGTGGTCAAGTTGAGCAATAGCAACAGTAGTTAGTGATCGAGTTCAGGCTGACACTTGTATACCCCTGCAAAGGTCAATAATATTCTGTCTAAGTTTTTAAACAAAAGAAGTAAACGACCCTTTTTCCACGTCTTCCAGTTAACTGTACATATTAGGTTAGTTGCGTATCCTTTACAGGACGTTGCAGAATCAACCTGTGTGTTTTTTCTAGGCACATTTACCTCCAGTAGTTTGCCATTGCTTTCTGGACGGTCAGCTTTCTTAATACCACTCTCGAAACCAACGCAAGGCGCATGGCCTGCAGCTGGGTTCGAACCCGGCACCCCGGCCTTATGAAGCGTTCGCAGCGACATAGCCACAGAGCCGACATGTACATATAAGACTAGATCTGTATCTGTGGACCAATCGGCACTTGGTGGGTGATGTGGTCAGCTTCACTCCGGCCACCTTTACTTCCCAGGGCTGTACCTGGTACCCACTTGGTCAACCTTGGACGAGGTCATTTTTGAAAGCAGAAAACAAGTCCTGATACTTCGCTATGTAACTGTAACGTGAAAAAAACATGATGTCTTTGTTTTGCATCGAAGAGTTTAAAAAACCAAATATAGTTTGTTTCCTCATACAGGTACATTTGTTTAAACATATTGCGACACTGAAATTTCATTTAAAAAATGTTTTTCTTGTTTGTTAGAAAGCATCTCAACAAGTTTTGCCTCCTAAAAAAAACCTCAATTTAGACATTTAAATATGGCTGCAGCTTTTATCTATAATTCAGACTAGCTATTATTATCGTTCTGTGTCACATGTAATCTTTTATGTTAAAGTACAACAAAAGTGCAAAGAATTATTTTCAAGCCAATGGCGCATTGAGCGTCTGAAGCTAGACTTGTCTTCCTGTTCTTCTGTTCTCTACTCAGGAAGTGCCTCGTGGCGTCAGGACTGGAAACCATCTCTGGAACTGTCCTTTCTGTTCTCTACTCAGGGAGTGCCTCGTGGCGTCAGGACTGGAAACCATCTCTGGAACTGTCCCTTCTGTTCTCTACTCAGGGAGTGCCTCGCGGCGTCAGGACTGGAAAAAATCTCTGGAGCTGTCCCTTCTGTTCTCTACTCAGGGAGTGCCTCGCGGCGTCAGGACTGGAAACCATCTCTGGAACTGTCCCTTCTGTTCTCTACTCAGGGAGTGCCTCGTGGCGTCAGGACTGGAAACCATCTCTGGAACTGTCCCTTCTGTTCTATTCGTTTAAAGTACTTCTCAGGATCTCTGATATTTCTGAGGTCCATATTCTACATGGTCGACCTCTGTCTCTGTTACTGCTGTATTTGTATAACATTGCTCTCTGTGGTGCCTTGTCTAATGTCACTCTTGTTACATGGCCAAACCATTTCATTTGTTGTCTACCTAGAAAGTTCAGTATTGGTTAAATGCCGACCCTCCTGCTGATATCATCGTTCCTCAGTCGACCTTGTCCTCATTACACCCAACATTGTACGTAAACTTTTCATTTCTGTCTTGATTTTTTTGTTTCTGTCTTCTGAAGACAGTGTCCATGTTTGACAAGGACAACAAAGCTAGACTAATGTACAATGAAACCTCGTTAACATGAACGCTGCTTAAGACGAACATGAACAACATTTTGATCACAGCGGGGAGATATTATTCATAATACTGTACATCTGTTAGTTCCTGGTTAGCACAATTTGTTTAGCTCCTTTTTTAAATTCACCTCAAACAAAGGAGAAGCCGGAGTTCCAGGGAAAGTCGAAGTGTCTAGGAATATTACAGGCTGGGTTACGCTTAGTTTTAGGGGTTGGGATTAAAGTTAGGATTAGGTCTAGAGTTAGGGTTAAGGTTAGAGTTTGGGTTAGATTTAGGGGTTAGGGTTGGGGCTAGAGTTGGGGTTAGATCTATAGTTAGAATTATGGTTAAAGTTAAAGTTAAGGTTATATTTAGGGGTTAGGTTTCGGATTAGGTTTAGAGCTAGGGTTAGGGTTAGTCGCTGCGATACGGTGGGAGCTGACAAAGATCCTAAACCTGACCATAACCCCAACCCGTTACACCTCTAGAAATTTAGACTTTCGAAAAAAAAAAAAACGTAAATACCAGATAACAGACTGCGAAACCCATAACTCGACAACAGTAGAC
>CAJHNH020003747.1:10000-58584 GCA_905116865.2 Candidula unifasciata
GTAAAATATTTTTGTTATAGTTTAAATATAAGTAAAATATTTTTGTTATAGTTTAAATATAAGTAAAATATTTTTGTTATAGTTTAAATATAAGTAAAATATTTTTGTTATAGTTTAACTATGAGTAAAATATTTTTGTTATAATTTAACTATAAGTAAAATATTTTTGTTATAGTTTAAATATAAGTAAAATATTTTTGTTATAGTTTAAATATAAGTAAAATATTTTTGTTATAGTTTAACTATCAGTAAAATATTTTTGAAACTAGTTATTGAACAAAACAACAAGGTTATCTTTGTTTCCATATACACCTATTGTCAAAAATCTATTTAATGTGATAAAACGCGTATTTAATTAAAGATCAAGAACAAATTCCGATCAAAACGTATCTCCATACTTTCTGTTTCATTTGTTGCGGAGTCTGCAGTCCTATTTTTAACCACACATTGCAATGTTGGAGTGGGGAGGGGCATGGCGATCTTGCCATAAACTGAAAGGTGTGCGGGGGGGGGGGTGGGGGGGGGGGGGCGTAGGGGTCTTGCCATAAACCTAAAGGAGTTGGGAGGTGAAGCATGGGAGTCTTCCCATAGACTCAAGGAGTTAGGAGGGGGTGGGGATCTTGCCATAAACTCAAGGGGACGGGGGGGGCGTGGGGATCCTGCCATAAACTCAAGGGAGGAAAGGGGGGGGGGCGTAGGGGCTTGCCATAAACTTAAAGGAGTTAGGAGGTGAAGCATGGGAGTCTTGCCATAGACTCAAGGAGTTAGGAGGGGGTGGGAATCTTGCCATAAACTCAAGGGGAGGGGGAGAGGCGTGAGGATCCTGCCATAAACTCAAGGGGGGGGGGGTCTTGCCATAAACCTTAAGAATTTAGGGGGGGCGTGGGTTTCTTTCCATAAATGCAGAAGGGGGAGGCTTGGTGGTCTTGTTAGAAACTCGTTTGGGGGCGCGGGGGTCGTGCCATATACTAAAAAGAAGTGCGAATACTTAATGGGGGCGATTGGTCTTGCTGAATACCCAACGTGGGCGTATGGGCCTTGCTATATGTTCAAGTGGCTTGCTTATATATTCAATGGGGGCTGCGGGGTCTTGCTGTATACTCGACTGGGCGTGGGGTCTTGCTAAATGCTTAACGGTTAGTATATATTCAAGTGGTCGCAGGGGTCTAGATATATACTCAATGGGAACGTGGGGGTCTTGCTATAAAGTCAGCGGGAGCTAGGGGTCTTGCCATAAACTCAAAGAGGGCGCGGGGTCTGGCTATAGACTCAACGCGCGGGGTTTCTTGCTATTGACTCAATGAAGATGCGAGAGAGAGAGTCTTGCTATATAATCTGTGATGCCGCAAGAGTCTTGCTATAAACTCAACAGGGGGCGCTGGAGTCTTACAATAAACTCAACGAAGGGGGCGGCCAAGAGTCTTGCTGTATATTTAACGGGGGCGCGAGAATCTTGCTGTAACTCAGTAGGGCTCGGGGGTGACTGGGGTGGGACCTGAAGAAGGCCGGAGCCCACTGCTTTATAGGATGTGGTTAACAGTACCCAGCCGCCTTTACTACCCAAGAAATTTCCTGGAAACAATTGTGAAGATGGCTGGACCTGGGAGCCAAAGTCAACTATCAAAAATCCAACTCAGTACGGGTTTGAGATTTTCACGCCCACGCTCAGCTTCTGCCTTATGGCTACTCCCTTGCCTGAACTGCGTGCTACAAAAATAACATGGCACAAACAGGAGAGCTGGTTTGTCTGAGACATCAACGCTCAATGACACTAGGTGGGCCTCCTTTGTTTAACCCATTCGCTACCAAGGCAACCAAACTACTGGACGTAAATTTGCCTAGTGAAACCACACAACAGACAGGGGCTGATGGGGTTGGTTCTGCAACGTCCTGTAAAGGATACGCAACTAACCTTACCAAGGCAACCTCTGCCCGTTCATTCGACGCTTTTTCCATAGTAGAAAAAAAAATGTTTTCCTTACCAAGGCAACCTCTGCCCGTTCATTCGACGCTTTTTCCATAGTAGAAAAAAAAAATGTTTTCCTAGCTATAGGCCAAGACCGTATTCATACCCTCTCAGATGGAGACGTATAATCACCGGAACAGAAAAGAGCAGCTTAATCAGACTCCTGAAATTAACCCCTGTCTTTGTCTTCTTTTTGTCTGCGTGTTTGTGTCTGCGTGTGTGTGTGTGTGTGCACGCTAGTAAATATGTATGGGTTGGGGTGAATGCTCATCAATGTAGTATTGTAATAATTGACTCTGGTTATGAGGTGGACTTCGCTGTTATGGATGCCAGGATTGCGTCATGGCAGGTATAGGCCAGTGTTATGCAGACCACATCATAAAACCATAGGGGGAAGTGGGGGGTGGGGGGGGTCGGGAGGGGGGTCCTCCGCGGCGAAGTGGTCTGTTGTGGTTGGTTCTGCACCGTCCTGTAAAGGATATGCAAATAACCTAACCTAACTATATGTGATATGCGTCACCTGATTAGAACGCATACGGGTCGCCCATTTAACCGCCGGTAGACGACTTCGTCGCCGGTCGGGACTGTATCTAGGTCTGTCTCCTCTAATGGCATCAAAATTGCAGGAATCCTCTTTATGGTTTCTTGTTGGCGAGCATTGCTAAGTCATTTAATGGGGTACACATAACTTGGACACAATTATAACCTTAAGCTCCACCTACGCGGATGATGGTTTAACGTGACCTTGTTTTTGTGTTTTATTTTTCCAGCAAAGTAACGGAACGGAACCTACAGACATGGAATCCCGACAAACAGCGACTACGTGGGACCAAACGTTTGACAGCAACACACGCCTGGAACATAAAGGGTTAAGCTTAAAACTGACAAACAGCGACTACGTGGGACCAAACGTTTGACCGCAACACATGCCTGGAACATAAAGAGTTAAGCTTACAACTGACAAACAGCGACTACATGGTACCAAACGTTTGACAGCAACACACGCCTGGAACATAAAGGGTTAAGCTTACAACTGACAAACAGCGTCTACGTAGGACCAAACGTTTGATAGCAACACACGGCTGGGACATAAAGGGTTAAGCTTACAACTGACAAACAGCGACTACGTAGGACCAAACGTTTGACAGCAACACACGCCTGGAACATAAAGGGTAAGCTCACAACCGAGAAACGTTGTTTTGACTACACTTATTTTTTTCCACTGGCTTTCAGCCCCTGTATTGAACATATGAAAACTTTTTCCACAAACAGTTGTCAACAGCAACAAGAATTATACGTTAGTTAGTTAGTTAGTTAGTTGGGTTATCCTCATTGCACTCCGGACATGTCCATAGGTGCTCAGATCCTCCCCTCAGTATGAACCCCAACGTCCGATGGCTAATAGTACCAGTTCTATGTTGATTAACAAGTCTTCTGGCGTAGCTGGTGTGCGTCTCGTTTTTTGCTGTGCCGATCTTAATTCCCAAGTCTGCCATTCTGGCGAGTGATGTGGATTCACTGCCACCAAAGTCGTCTATCCTTCCCATTTCTCTGAGGGCATTGATAATATCAGCATGATCCATAGGCTGACCGTCGGTAGTGATAGCGGATCCAGCCAACCTGTCAGCTCTTTCATTTCCATCGACCGCCTGCGTGTCCCGGAACAAAAATAAAGGTGACTCCACGGACAGTGGACTTCTGTAATGATTCAAGCCATTGTCTTCGCACTGAACCTGCCTGAACCCTCCGGATCATACTCATTGAATCACTGAGTATACACACGCGGGTGTATTTTTGTGTTTCAAGCCAGGCAAGCGCTTGTGTCACTGCCATCACCTCCATCGTCATGCTGCTGGTTGTCATGGAGAAGGCGCCGTTGGCTTCTTTGACTGTTCTGCCCGCTGAGCGTGCTGTAAATGCCCATGCGCTTCTTCTTTGGCGTATAACGGATCCGTCTGTATAGATTATTGCATCTGCTTCGTCTGAATTTTCACCGATGAGAGCGTTGACCTCTGCATTAACAGCAACAGGATTCTCTTCTCTACATCGCCTGTTGAGTGTGAAAGAATTATACGTATCATGATACAGATATGCTTGTATGTTTGTAATGTAGATCGCTGATTGCGGTGGCCGTCAGGGTGCACCTGCACTGTACCGTCTATTGTTGATACCAAAACAGCGGCGAAGGAACAGTAGAGCCAAGGTCCTCGGGGAAACTATAACAATATGAACATACTGAGGTTTGCATGCTCATCCGTTTGACAGTCTGGTTTATTTGTATGAAGGTTACTGGTTTTTAGCCTCTTCAGCAGATGCACTCCAGTAGCCTTGTACGACATGCTTTTTGGTAAAAAAAGGGGTGCAGTGGGGCAGTGGACCAACCCCCCCCCCCCCCAACCACTAATTGACCCAGAACTCACACAGAAAAAGGACCCCAGGAATAAGACTGCCCTTTGTCGTGTATTTTTACGACCAGTGAGTCTGTGATATCTTGTGTCTACCATAGTGTTGTTAGGCCCCTGCCTCTTCTTCTAGGAACTTGCCTTCCATTACTGTTTTGCAAACCTCTGGAAATTCATTTATGCAGCAAGAATTTCATTTTCAACTTTCCTACTAATTGGTTGCATCCTGCATGATTAACGCCTGATCCCACTTCACCCTTCCAAACTGTGTGTATTAAAGTTCTCATTTCTTTTTAATGTGTGTTTGAGCCGTTCATGTTATTTCAGGCATGTTAGTTTGATGTGCCGTTCACATTAGCTGGCACTTTCCCGTTTTTCCTGTTTACACCTCGCTATTGGAGAGGCATTGGAATCACATCCCATGGCGATAGTCAGTATGAACAGCAAGATCTCTCCGTGTGGGTTCCGTGGCCCTATTGTGCTGAACACAAAAACAGACAGACTGCTTCCCCAGCAAGCATTGTCATAAGAGTTGGCTAGCTGGGGGCTTCCTTCGCAGCCGGAGTGCATCTGTCTGACAGGCAAGGAACCAACAGTCTGTAAACAGATAAGTAAAGATGTATAAAACGGATGTGCATACGACACTCAGATTCCGGAACAAGGCTAAAGTCAGGAGGTAGACAAATATCCAGAACTTTCAGCCGGTTTTACAGCTAGTGAACGCGAAGCAGAAGAAGAAGAAGATCAAAACCATAGCTCAAAGCCTGAGCAGTATATCAGAGACCCTGTGCAGTGTGATCTCCCTATCGGAGTGCCTTGTTTACTCTAAAGGAAAGGTAACATCATAATGTTAGACAGGAAAAATGCTACAGAAGCTACTGGATCAGAAGATAGAGGCTCTGTCGGCCCGCCTCTCAGATATACCTTCATTGACCTACTGCCAACTAGGGTTATAGATCTAATCTACAATGACATAACGTTGAGTCTTAAGGTTGCATGTCTGCTTCCTAGGGTAAAGGTACTTACTTACTGTCACCCCCATGCGTTTCTCAATCCATAACTATTGACCCAGTGAGGCGTGGCGTGATAAACCCGCAGCCTTAACTTCGGCGACAACAGAGACCATCAATACATACTACTGCTATACAATAGCTTAGTCATATCTGCTGATGATGATAGCGCATCATCATCATCATCATCATCATCATCACCATCATTATCCTCATCATCATCATCATCACCATCATTATCCTCATCATTATCACCATCATCATCAGTGGTCTTGCTATCTATTTCAAAACGGCGAACTGTCTGTGTAATATGAATAAACATACACGTTAACTATTTAATGTATTTTAACGAAAACCTGTAAGTAATACTTATTTAATTTCAGTGTTCAGTTACTAAACCCAGCACTCCCCTCCCCCCAATGTTTTCTTGAAGTCGGCGCCACTGACCGGTTGTAAATCCAGATGGCAGACCTGATAATCTGCAGAGAAATAAACGGATACGTGTCACAGCGTTGTTACTGAGGCGTGGAAAATAAACAGTCGCACAGAAAAACATGGAACAAAGTGAAAAATATTGTGGTGTAAGTAAGGATAGCCTCCACCTTGAAAACACTATAGAACTTCTAAACTTTAAATATAATCCCCGTGTGAATTCTGAAGCCCCATTATGTGTGTGTGGGGGGGGGGGAGGGGGGGGGGACAGTGGATCCACGGTCCCCCAAACAGTCGTGTCATCAGAGGGGATTAATCTGCAGTTGGCAGAAGTCTTGTGTAGAGGGGAAGAGGGGGGGGGGGGGCGAAAAGGTGCAGATAATAGAGCTAAGCTGGAAACCACAGTTTAGCGTGCCAGCGTTATTTTAGGGGTGAATGAAGACGAAGAAAAAGAAGAAGAAGAAGAAGAAGAAGAAGAAGAAGAAGAAGAAGAAGAAGAAGAAGAAGAAGAAGAAGAAGAAGAAGAAGAAGAAGAAAAAGAAGAAGAAGAAAAAGAAGAAGAAGAAGAAAAGAAGAAGAAGAAGAAGAAGAAGAAGAAGAAGAAGAAGAAGAAGAAGAAGAAGAAGAAGAAGAAGAAGAAGAAGAAGAAGAAGAAGAAGAAGAAGAAGAAGAAGAAAAAGAAGAAGAAGAAGAAGAAGAAGAAGAAGAAGAAGAAGAAGAAGAAGAAGAAGAAGAAGAAGAAGAAGAAGAAGAAGAAGAAGAAGAAGAAGAAGAAGAAGAAGAAGAAGAAGAAGAAGAAGAAGTGAACCCCATATTCAGGATGGTCCAGCCGAAAGTGATTACTGGGAAATATCATCTGAAGCTAAGGCGGCAGGCGTGATGTTGACATCATGTATCTAGAGCAAAATAAGTCCTATATTTGTTATCATCGCAAATGTCTTGGAAATATTTATATACATTAGTAAGTAAGTAAGAAAAGCAGAGGATCGCTTTCTTGTCTTGAGCATATCGGGGATATAGTGCTGGGCTAATATTTGTACACACCAACTGGCACTCGATGGGTGGTGGAGTCAACAGGCCGGTCGCCTTTACTTCCCGTAGTTTACTTCGAAGACAGAGTGCGTCTGACCGAGAGTCCAAAAATATGCACTGTACAAAGGTCCCTTGTCCACGCCTTTAGGCATGTTGGGAATAGAGGGCGAGACCTATACTTGTATAGACCAATCGGCACTTGGTGGGTTGTGTGGTCAGCATCCCGCCGGCCGCCTTTACTTCCCAGGACTGCACCTGCCACCCACTCAGGCTGGGTCGACCTGGGAGTCGGGCGGGGGGGGGGATACACTGTAGTTGAATGAATTTGTGTTAGACAAGCTGGCAAGGGGCGAAATCCTTCTGGGCGAATTAACTTAGGTGGTAGTCTGCAGGCAGGGACTGATGTGGAAGTTGGAGTCTCTGGAGTTTCAGGATCAGGTTTCCATGTGTAGCGGTATTTCAATGTAAACTATCTACAACTTGGCCAACTAATGCATTCTGTTGAAAGACTGAAAAATGACGTAAGATAAACGGCTCCATGTGAAAGAACATTATTATCATTTCCCTTTGCGATTCTATGAGTGTTCCAAGAGTGTGAAGCCAGTTGTTGAGTAGTGATTTGACTATAATTGAGAATAACGCCCTCAGCGCATTTCAACATGTCTGCTTTGGTGGCTGTGGCAGAAAGTCCACAGCGCGGCTAAACAAGAATCTACGCACTCCATTTCTTGATTCTTTGATTCTCTGAACACAGCTACCAACAATACTCCTGTCGTCTGCGAAACTGCCATACACCTCACAAGGACGCTTGACAACATTCCCAACAGTTTCTGTCTCTGTTAGTGAGAAATTCTATCACAAATCGATGATTATAAGCCAAGTGGCTGACACGCTCCATTTCAACAGGCTAAAGCAGCCATATTATTTCATCGGTTGTGTCCAGTTTGGTACACACTATCAATACAAGTCATAAGTTAAGTGTGCACAATTTGGTATTTCTGTTGTAATTGTTAGTTAAGAAAAACGACATGGCGGTTTTACTTTCTGAACGCCCTCGTTGTGTCTGTCTGTCTGTCTGTCTGTCTGTCTGTCTGTCTGTCTGTCTGTCTGTCTGTCTGTCTTCCTAATGTTCATATTATGTATACTGCTATATGAACATAACGTATTTTATAAATATAATACAACTACTGTACGAAACTTGAGTGTTTGAAAGGGTTGAATGTTAGCATGCTAGATTGGTTATCATTTAAAACTAAGCTATGTTTGTTCGTTGTATGACTTCTCTCTCTCTCTCTCTCTCTCTCTCTCTCTCTCTCTCTCTCTCTCTCTCTCTCTCTCTCTCTCTCTCTGCCCCTGATTCTCTCTTTATCACGCACTCTCTTTCCTCTCTCTCTCTCTCTCTCCCCCCGTGTGGGTGTGTTTCAATTATTATACGTCACTTCCAGGATATCCCTGACCTTTATCCCATAATTAATTCCATGCCATCATTTCACACTACCACCCTTTAGACCAGTCTATGAACTCTTCAGATCGAAATACTTTTTCCCCAGACCTTTTCTCTTAACTCCGGGCTCTCCCTTCCCCGTACCCACCCTTCTCCGTCTGTCTTCCATCCACAAAGAGTTTCAGAAGTATCGGCTCCAGAACCGTTGCACTTTAAGCCTCGCCCTTAATACAGCGTACAACGCACTCAAACAAAAACATGTCTTGGGTTGGTTGTGAGCAGAAAGCAAACTTTTTTGATAAACTAGGTCACTGGGCCGCCACCATGTTATTATTAGCTTTGCTCACTGCAGCTCGTGCTTCCTTCTCGTGCAGTGTTCGATAACGGGACGGGAAATGATGCGCAATCATTATGTTCAGGCAACCAGATGCCGACATTATGGGCGGGGAAAATGGTGGCGTCTGCTGAAAACAAGCCGACCCAACAGTTAGCAATTTTTTTCTTTCTTTCTGTGGCGCGATCAAATTAACTGGTGATGAGAATAACGTGGTTACATGAGCTGTTGGTGTGAATAACGTTACGTAAACTGTTGTTGTGAAAAACGTTACGTAAGCTGTTGTTGTGAAAAACAGAGTCCCCGAGTGCCAGCCATGTATAAGGGATGAAAATGGCCACTCTCCCGCCTCAAATTTGTATCGTGTGTAAGAAACCAGAAAAGCGTAGAGGAATCTGGTGTGTTCTCCCCGAAAATAGAACGCCTCTCTTTACCGGTTTCTTTCGCCAGACTGTTCCTAATAGCCAAATTTGGTTTATCTATAGCTCTTCGTGTCGGCTTTGTGGCTAAGTCGATGCGAACGCCTAGTAAAGCCGGGGTGCCGGGTTCGATCCCAGCTGCGGGTCATGCTCCTTGCGTTGGTTTCGACAGTGGTATCAGTGGGCCGACCGTCTGGAAGGAAATGGCAAACTACTGGACTTAAATTTGCCTAGAGAAACCACACAACAGCCAGGGGCTGCTGGGGTTGGCTCTGCAACGTTCTGTAAAAGATATGCAACTAAACTATAGCTCTTCGTATTTCGTAAATCTTGTCTATTCTTCTGTGTTCTTAGCCCCCCCCCCCCCCCCCCCCCCAACACCTAAAGGTGTTTTTTTTTTTCCTTAAGAGGGGGTTGCGGACAGAGACCTGAATCCCTAGGTTCGCACACTTATGAGGCAACTATACGTTCACCTGTTTGCCATTGCTCTCTATACGGTCGATTCTCGCCTGCTGCCAAATCGCCCGTGGCTGAAATCGAACATGATATCTCGGAATTACGAAGCTCGTTCACAACGCCTAAGCCACTGACGCCGACGAAATGTAAAAGCAAATACTTAAAAACATAACTGTTCTACAGGTACACAGGTTTCTCGACAGGTGCACATGTTTTTCTACAGGTACACGGGTTTCTCTACAGGTACACTGGTTTCTCTACAGGTACACTGGTTTCTCTACAGGTACACGGGTTTTTCTACAGGTACACAGATTTCTCTACAGGTACACGGGTTTCTCTAAAGGTACACTGGTTTCTCTACAGGTACACGGATTTTTCTACAGGTACACTGATTTCTCTACAGGTACACGGGTTTCTCTACAGGTACACAGGTTTCTATACAGCTACACAGGTTTCTATACAGCAGTGTGTCCCACAGGGAGATAGCTGTCTTGACCTTTCCAGAAGGGCTCTGAAAGTCCCAGGAATAATTCCTCAAAGAACAAACTGAGTCGTAGCAAAGAGCTATCCCACTTGATACGCTCACGAATAAGTAAGTAAAGTAAAGTAAACGACCCTTTCCCACGCCTTCAGGAGTATTGGGCATATAGGGCTAGACCTATATTTTATAGACCAATCGGCACTTGGTCGGTGATGTGGTCAACATCACACCGGCTGCTTTTACTTCCCAGGACTGCACCTAGTACCCATTCAAGGCTGGGTCAACCTGGGAGCCAAAGTAATTTTTGAAAAAAGAACGGTTCTGTCAAGACCCGAACCCACGATCTTGCGATCCGCAGGCGAGACTCTAGCTCTTACACCACAAAGACTGCAATAAATGGACACGTGTTGTTCAGAGACAGGTTTGTGTAGAAGCTACACACTAAAACAACAAGTAAGTGGGAGGATGGACCTACACGACATGTCCTAACGACGACACAGAGATACAGCTCATAGCGGCTTGGCAAGCTTGCACTAACTTCAGAAGCTTCCACTAACTTCAGAAGCTTCAGAAGCTTCCACTAACTTCAGAAGCTAGCACTAACTTCACAAGCTTGCACTAACTTCAGAAGCTTGCACTAACTTCAGAAGCTAGCACTAACTTCAGAAGCTAGCACTAACTTCAGAAGCTTGCACTAACTTCAGAAGCTTGCACTAACTTCAGAGGAGAGGCATGCATCCTGATTTTATATGTTGCAGTGTGGTTTTGCTAGGCAAATTTACGTCCAGTAGTTTGCCATTGCTTTCTAGACGGTCGGCTTTCTTGATACCACTGTCGAAACCAACGTAAGACGCATGGCCCGCAGCTGGGATCGAACCCGATACCCCGGCATTACGAAGCGTTCGCATCGACTTAGCCACAGATTATATATACAGTCACTTTTTTTGCATTGAAAACGGGTAACTGCTACTGCTCTCGGTGTGTACCACTTTTTTTTAAGACGGTGTATGCAGGGGGGTTTGTAAGTCTGAGGTTTTGGGGCCGAGTGTCTAGTGCTGTCGCCACTGACTGTACAGGTCAGGATGTTTAATTTTGCCCCCGACGGAAAACCCCCATCACCTTACTAGGGGTCGAACCCGGGTCTCCTGAACGAAAGGCTGACGTTTAAAAATAGTGATAGAAGGTCTCATTAGTTTGCGAAGCACTGCTTCACAGGTTCCTGCTTAAAAAACCAACCCAGCATTTTTTTTTTTTTTTGGCTGTTGTGGTTTCCCTAGGCAAGTTTACGTCCAGTAGTTTGCCATTGCTTTCTGGACCGTCAGCTTTTCGATACCACTGTCGAAACCAAAGCAAGGCGCAAGGCCCGCAGTTGGGATCGAACCCGGCACTCCGGCATTCGTAACGAATAAGCCACAGACGCCGAGTAAAGTAATAAAAAAGAAACTAAAGAAGAGGATCCGGTGGTGTATTGTTTCTACGCTTGCTCATCCGGGTACATGGTGCTAGCCGTCCCTACCACACAAATGACATGCTACAGCAGCAATGTTCTTCACTCTCACTTATGGGCCCTGGACAAACACTAGTGAGATCACACCAAGAAAAACACTGAAGAGATCAAACCAAGAAAAACACTGGAAAGATCACACCAAGAAAAACACTGGAGAGATCAAACCAAGAAAAACACTGAAGAGATCAAACCAAGAAAAACACTGGAGAGATCAAACCAAGAAAAACACTGAAGAGATCAAACCAAGAAAAACACTGAAGAGATCAAACCAAGAAAAACACTGGAGAGATCACACCAAGAAAAACACTGGTGAGATCAAGCCAAGAAAAACACTGAAGAGATCAAACCAAGAAAAACACTGGAAAGATCACACCAAGAAAAACACTGAAGAGATCAAGCCAAGAAAAACACTGGAAAGATCACACCAAGAAAAACACTGGTGAGATCAAGCCAAGAAAAACACTGAAGAGATCAAACCAAGAAAAACACTGGAAAGATCACACCAAGAAAAACACTGAAGAGATCAAACCAAGAAAAACACTGGGATCAGAGAAAAACATGAAGAGATCAAACCAAGAAAAACACTGGAAAGATCACACCAAGAAAAACACTGAAGAGATCAAACCAAGAAAAACACTGGAAAGATCACACCAAGAAAAACACTGAAGAGATCAAACCAAGAAAAACACTGGAAAGATCACACCAAGAAAAACACTGGAGAGATCAAACCAAGAAAAACACTGGAGAGATCACACCAAGAAAAACACTGGAGAGATCAAACCAAGAAAAACACTGGAGAGATCAAACCAAGAAAAACACTGGAGAGATCAAACCAAGAAAAACACTGGAGAGATCAAACCAAGAAAAACACTAGTGAGATCAAACCAAGAAAAACACTGGAGAGATCAAACCAAGAAAAACACTGGAGAGATCAAACCAAGAAAAACACTAGAGATCAAACCAAGAAAAACACTGGAGAGATCAAACCAAGAAAAACACTGGAGAGATCAAACCAAGAAAAACACTGGAGAGATCAAACCAAGAAAAACACTGGAGAGATCAACCAAGAAAAACACTGGAGAGATCAAACCAAGATCACACCAAAAACACACTGGAGAGATCACACCAAGAAAAACACTGGAGAGATCAAACCAAGAAAAACACTGGAGAGATAAAACCAAGAAAAACACTGGAGAGATAAAACCAAGAAAAACACTGGAGAGATAAAACCAAGAAAAACACTGGAGAGATCAAACCAAGTAAAACACTGGAGAGATAAAACCAAGAAAAACACTGGAGAGATCACACCAAGAAAAACACCAGAGAGATCAAACCAAGAAAAACACCGGAGAAATAAAACCAAGAAAAACACTGGAGAGATCAAACCAAGAAAAACACTAGAGAGATCAAACCAAGAAAAACAGAGAGATCAAACCAAGAAAAACACCGGAGAGATCAAGCCAAGAAAAACACCGGAGAGATCAAACCAAGAAAAACACTGGAGAGATCAAACCAAGAAAAACACTGGAGAAATCAAACCAAGAAAAACACTGGAGAGATCAAACCAAGAAAAACACTGGAGAAATCAAACCAAGAAAAACACCGGAAAGATCAAGCCAAGAAAACACCGGAGAGATCAAACCAAGAAAAACACTGGAGAGATCAAACCAAGAAAAACACTGGAGAAATCAAACCAAAAAAAACACTGGAGAGATCAAACCAAGAAAAACACTGGTGAGATTAAAACTGGTAAAACACTGGTGAGACCAAAGCTAGAAAAACACAGATGAGATCAAGCCAGAGGTGGGTTTTTTCCTTGGTAGTACCGGCACCTTTTACATGTATAAACTTTTCTGTGCTAGCGTAATAGTCACTATGTGGTGACCACCGACAACTTTTTAATTCACTTTTTGGTGACAGACAACTGGTTTTTCTTCTCTAAACAAAAACAAGCCATCAGACCATTGATAGTTGCCAAGTTTGCACATGAATGAGTTTATAACACTTTAAAGTGGACCCGGAAACATTTGATGGCTCATCATTGACACTTGATGCTAGTCCTAGCCTATGTGTGCTCCCTTGTTCTTTGTGTGATTGGTACTCAGCGATTACAAGCGGACTCGTCAAATGTTTCTTTCTACGTCTATGCTTTTCACATTCCATTGCTGAAGGGATTTGTAATCACACGAAAACAGCAAAAGTTTAACGTATGGGTCTGAGTCCTGTACAATTGTTAAACAAGCATTCTAAGACCCTTAAATGTGGGCTTTACAGGAGCAAGGGAAGAAGAAAAAGGTGAAAAAGAAGGAATAATAATGATAATATTAATAATGACAAGGAGGCACAAAAGGCAGCGGTGGGGAACACGGAGGAGGAGCAGGGGAAGAATCTGAAGAAGAAGAAGAAGAAGAAGAAGAAGAAGAAGAAGAAGAAGAAGAAGAAGAAGAAGAAGAAGAAGAAGAAGAAGAAGAAGAAGAAGAAGAAGAAGAAGAAAAAGAAGAAGAAGAAGAAGAAGAAGAAGAAGAAAAAAAGAAAAAGAAGAAGAAGAAGAAGAAGAAGAAGCTGTAGCAGCAGGAGGAGGATGAGGCGAAGGAGGTACACAAAGAGGAGGATGAGAAAGATTGTTATCAGGTTGCATGTCCTCATCCTAGGAAAAGTAAGACTGCTTACATCCGTAGTGTTCTCCTCCACCTGAAATCGAACAGTGTGTGATATCGGGTTTGGTAAAACGCGGCCAAATAATCAGCGATAGAGACACTATTACCGACAACTATTTACGTCAGCTCTGTCATATCAGTCGAAAATCAACACAAAGATAACTTACCAGCAAAATTATGTTTCCTTTCCTCTGTTTACAGTGATAAAATGTGTGTAATGTTAGATAATCGAACAAATAAAACCATACACCGTCTCACTGTAATAAACACAAAACGTGGATGGAACATACTGGGGAGCCAGTACAAATGATTAAGTCAAGTCTACACTTGAGACAGTAGGCATTTTATGGAATACACCTTAGTCTCATGTCTAGAAGTAGGTTTGTGCAGTTAACTTACAACCCACAGTATGACTAAACCAGCCAATCTATCTGCCTCGTCATTTATTTATTTTTAAACGTAGGAAGAAAAGTGATTTAAAAAAATTGTATTTCATCATTCTGTTTGTTAGATTACAGAAGTATATTTCAATCCAAGAAAACACTCACGAAATTAGTGACAGCTTGAAAGACTGATGGGAAAAGGGCAAGGAAGACAAAAAGTAGGGGATCACAGAGGCTAAAAATTCTGATGGCTTGGCATAAACATGAGGCAGGACAAACGCACTGACCTGATCCGGGAATTTGCTGATCGTGTAAGATGCTGAATCATGGCTTATGGACGTGACTCATTATGATGATGTTGATATTTCAGGGGACAGAGGAGCAATGAGCGATTTAATTCATTGAAAGAGGGCGTGGTGCAAAAAATAATTGAGAACCTATGGTCCACATATTCTATATAATCTGGACACCAGTGGCTGTGGTTAGAAACACACCATTCATTCATTCATTCAGTAGCATGTCCCTCGCGGAACCTCGCTGCCATAACAACCCTCCGGAAAACCTTCCTATCCTGAGCAAGATGTCCTGCGTCTGATACACCCATCTGGAGATCATCTGCCACATCCTGCACCCATCTTCTCCTTGGCCTTCCTCTTCCTCTCTTCCCAGGCATATACCCCTCCATTATTGTTCTCTCTAGACTTCCATGACGTTTCAAGTGACCAAAATATTTCAATTTTCTTTGTTTTATTGTCTTTACTAGCCAACCCTCTTCAAAGAAACACACCATACGGACAACAAACTGCAAACAAGACGGCACACGTTTTGATTCTTCAAATGTTATTCAGCAAACAAAGGCATAGAAAAGTAAAGATACTCATATACATACAGTTGCATGTGTTTTTTTTTTTTTTTTTTATAGACAAAACTATGCGGGTTTTTACCACAATAGGTCTAATAAAAAGTGCCAGAACTCCGCACAAAGTGTCTGTCACAGTAACAACGAAACAAATGTTACTAAAAAAAGGCCCTGATACTGCGTACTGTTATACACCGCCTGAAAAATACCATGTGCTTACACATACACACTCACGTGCAAACAATGTCGTGACAATGAACTGTGTTACTAGCCAAAGTAAAGAACATTCAAAGGAACTAGCACGGCTATGACACCTTTGCCCCCCTCCCCCCCCCACCCACACACACACACACACACACACACACACACACAAAAGAACTTCAGTTAACCAGGGAAAAACTTATAGGAACTATTTTGGCTAGCGTTTTGCTACAAGTGTGTCAAAAATGGACCCCTGGTGAAACTAATGAACCGGAAATCATACAGCAGTAGGGTGTTTAAGGCGAACTGCTGGGAAAGCCAGAAAGAGGGTGTACTAATAATCTAGTCATCTTCTTGCGGGATGCAATTTTTCGTTAGTTTGAAGCCCCACCCTGGCTCTTTTCAGGGACCGCAATATAGCTCAGACACAAATATAGTTTATTGGCTGAACGCGGTTTCCGGGACCTCTCCACGGGTGATCCTCATCCACATGGTAGCACTTTGTGTTTATTGCTTATGTGTTGTTAGTTAGTTAGTTAGTTAGTTAGTTAGTTAGTTAGTTAGTTAGTTAGTTAGTTAGTTAGTTAGTTAGTTAGTTAGTTAGTTAGTTAGTTAGTTAGTTAGTTAGTTAGTTAGTTAGTTAGTTAGTTAGTTAGTTAGTTAGTTAGTTAGTTAGTTAGTCGACAGATTATCCTCACTGCACGTCGGACCACTCAGTCCATAGGTGCTCAGATCTTCTCCTCGGTAGATCCCGCAGTGTATAGCGGCTAACGACACCAGTTCTGTGTTAGTTTATTATTCTTCTTTGGCTACCCGAGAAGTGTTCGTGTTTGGCGACACCCCGTTTAACATGTTGTTCTTGCAGTCTGACCATGGTTGCTGATGCACAGTTCCTCAATTGGTTCGCGCGAGCGTCTTAACTCTCTTAGAACATTCAGTATATCAGCCTGGTCCATGGCTTGACCGGCTTTCACAGTAGCCTTACCTGCAAGCTTATCAGCTGGCTCGTTTCCTTGTACCCCCACATATTGCTTCTGTGATGTCCTAGTTTGGTAAAATGTACTACCACTAATACTACTAGTCAGAAAGAATACTTCTTCTTTGCTCACCAGCTGTATGTTCCGGCGGAAAGTCCTGGTTGTTCGTCCATATGGAATTTGGCTTTGTACCAGGACCTGAGTTTTGCGTGTATATCCGTTTTACTGACTTATTTGTGTGCAGTAAGTTGTTCTTTGCCTCTCGGGCAAGTAGTACAAACTGTCACACGTGGCCAAGTTTGTGGGATAGGCCCGACGGCATCAAGTACAACCCTAGATAAATGATGGCACCTTAGGAAGCGCACACTGCAACTGCTTACAGCTCTCCGATATGACTTGAAAGAAGAAAAGAGGAAAAAGAAATATAATTGCAAACCAAAAAAAAAAAAACTAGCACAACATGCAAGGAAAGATAGCGTGCGTTGTTAAGGAGACCGCACGTAAAAACAAACAGAAAAAAAATGTAAAAGTTGAAGAAGGTCACGCTGACCCCCGCCACCCACGAGCTGGAACATAGAGCTATCGATTTTCTGCTAGAGCCCAGGACGGAAGCTCAGGCTGATGACGTTAATCTATCGTGACACGAAATCGACTTGCGAATTCCGTGGCAACAATGGAGATGCAGGAGAAACGCAACAAACTGGTTGAAACTCATTTAACTCAGTTTTCCCTGGACAATGCCTTTCTTTTGCAACGTAATATATGATTGGTTAAATTAAGGTACACTCATCATTCAACTTCCCTATTACTGGGAAGCATTTGTTGCGAAAGAATTGTTTGTTGTGGGGGAAAATTCGTCTTGCAGATTCACTGCACTATCATCTTCAAATAATGGACCTTTCCAGAATGTCATTTTCATAACAACAAGGAAGTTTCTTGACTTATCTCTGCCTCGGGTTTTTTCATGTCCAAGGTCTTAGTCCAGTGTCGTGTTGTTCTACCAATGTCTCTTCTTCCATCTTATATCAAGATTTTTCCTGAATGTCAGTTTCATTACAACAAGGAAGTTTCTCAACCTTTCGACATCTCTGCCTCCTGTATTTTCATGTCCAAGGTATTCGTTTAGAGTACAGCGTCCTGTTGTTGGGCCATTGCCTCTTCTTCCTTCCTACATCAAGATCTTTCCAGATCTTTCCAGAATGTTGTTCTCCTTAAAGCTGTTGGGAAGTTTCTCCAGGTTTCCTCGGCTTGCCTGTGTCAGTGGTTGCCAGTTAGGTAAGACTTGCACAACCCTATGTTTTCTATGGCACCCATACTTTGTTATAGTCATGCTGGAGAGCTGATTTTTATTTATAAACAAGCTGTACCCGGCCACGCGTTGCTGTGGGATAGTTTGGAAAATGGAAAAGAAAGAAAATAGAAATCGCACGTGTCTAATATGGTTACTGTCGCAATCATTGTCTGCGCACATACAGAGATAGTCTTCGATGCCCCTTCCCCCCCCCCTTTCCCAAATCCACCTACTACAACAATTTCTGTCATCACCCCCTTCCCTCCCCCATCCACCAAATACTGCTCTTTCCCTCATCGAAGGATTTGAAAGTCATCACCCGACGATATTTTTTGTAACTGACGTTGATACCTCCCTAAAATAGGGAGCAGGAATTGTAATGAGTAGTAAATGCGGCTAGTGTAATATTTACCACACTATCCTTCAAGTACCAGTACAACTACCACCACCACCCACTACAATAACTAAAAGAATGTCACTGTTATCTGTTTTACCGTTAGAATAGACAGGGAGTCGTGAGCTAGAGGATTTAGCGCCGCAAGGCTAATGCTGTCGCCACGGACTGGTCA
Source organism: Candidula unifasciata (assembly GCA_905116865.2). NCBI lineage: Eukaryota > Metazoa > Mollusca > Gastropoda > Stylommatophora > Geomitridae > Candidula > Candidula unifasciata. Next base: position 28,421 of record CAJHNH020003747.1, read on the forward strand.
GGTTAGGATGTGTAATTTCGCTCCCCGACAGAAAAATGCCATCACCTTACCGGCGGTCTCCGGCATGACAGCACTACGGTGTAACCACTCAATCACAACTACTACTACTGCTACTTTGAGTGGGTAAGGCAGTTACTTTGACTTAAAGCTCTTTCAGTTACCAGTTTATGCTACCCCCCCCCCCCTCCCCTCCCCCAATTCACCGACTACTCTGTCCTTCATCGAAGTAGTTTTGAGAAATAAACCAAGTGATATGCAACGAAAACAGGAAAAAATACGCCACAATTACGAAAATCAACGCTATGATAAACAACACAACCTAATTCGAACGCGATGTCAGAAGAAATAATTAAATCGAAATGAAATTAAATGGAAATCTATGAAAATTCACTCTAACCAAGCAATCAGAAAGTTTGAAATGAAATCATTGGTATGTGAAATGGTCCAATTTAATTATCAACTGGTTTACACACATGTATTTTTTTTTTTTTGTTTTTAAAGTATTTATGGCCACATGGCTAGTGATGTCGTTACGAAAGAGCAGGTCTAGGTTTTATTTTGCCCCCGGGTAAAAAAAAAAAAAAAATGAAACTGGGGATTCGAACCCTAGTCTCCCGCACGGTAACCCAGTGTACTAACCATTCAGCCAGCCAACAACCGCTTCTGAACAACGAAAAGAGAACAAATGCACGCAAGATATGTGTCCCGATTCTAACACGACCCAAAACCGCAGGCAATTGTTTTCTTATTAACAGATATCCCAGATATAAACTTCAAGTATTATTGAAACGGCACAATAATAGAATTGTGCGTGTCTAACACGCCTTTCTCAAATCCACCGACTACTCTTCTAACTCATCGAAGGTTGTTTGAAAAGAAAGAAAATTGAAATCGTGTCTAATATGGTTAACGTAGTAGACTCTACTGCGCATGCACTGTGAAAGCCGATCGCGCATGCGCATTTATTAACGTGGCTATAATAAAATGTCACTAAAAATGGAAATATTAGTTTCGAAGATTTTTGCAACAAATGTGGTCACCTATCTCTAAAAATGACAGGTAGAATTTCAAACCATGATGGATAAACATCAGGTATCAAAACAAACTTTTCCTGAAAATTTCAGCTAAGTCGGTTCAGTAGTTTTCGAGTCTATAGCTCATAAACAAACACACAAACATTGGTTTTTATATATATAGATACTTCAGTGGCAAACTTCTTAGTGTTCACTTTATGTAAACTCTGATGGAAGGTTTTGGTTGTTCGTCCACTTCTGGACTCTAGTCTTGTTCCAGAACTTGAGTTGTGCGTGCTCATCGGTTTGATAGTCTAGTTTATTTGTATGCAGACTGTTAGTTTTTGCCTCTTAGGCAGATACGCTACAGTGGCCTTGTACGACGTGCTTTTTAGTGAGGGGCCTACTCCCCCCCCCCTTTTTTTCCTCCCCAAACTGACCCAGAATCCACACGGGGAAAGGACCCCAGGAATAAGACTGCCCGATGCCTTGTATTTTTACGACCGGTGAGTCTGTGGTATCTTGTTCTACCATAGTGTTGTTAGACTCCTGCCTCTTCTTCTAGGAACTTGCCTTCCATAATTGTTTTACAAACCTCTGAAAACGTATTTATGCAGCAAGAATTTCTTTTTTAACTTATCTACTATTTGGTTGCATTCTGCAGGATTAACACCTTCAGGGTGAGAATCAAACAACAACAAATCCCCGAGATTCCCGCCAAGCGTAAAACACACAGTTATAGACACTGTCCATACAACAACAAAAACAAAACACGCGAATAGCTATTGAAAGGAACAAACATACTCACAATTTTGACATTCTGCATCTTTGTAATGCAATAAGTGAAGTTACTCAAATTTCACACAATAATAGAGTTCCACCAATCAAATGACAGGTTTTTTTATTTTCATCATCTGGGTCACGATACTGTTTCGGAGTACGGCCTGTTCCCGTTTTAGTATGGTTTGTGCATGGATCAGTGACTTGCATCTCTTGGGCGTGGATGCGATCAGATGTCTGATGTGGGCCTGTGGGGTGGCTGCTCACTCTTCCTGGAGTGTCTGAAACAGATGACGACCATTGGCTGGAGCAAGTCTCGGCGATAAACACGTCATTGCAGCTCACCCCACAGGTGCTCATGTCTGCAGACAGGGATGGCCAGGGAAGGGTTTGAATGCTATTGGCAGCCAGGAACTGCGTTGACAACCATGCAGAACGGGGTCTGGTGTTGTCCTATTGAAAAAAAAAAAAAAGATATCTGTTGGTATCCCAAAATGGAAGCATGTGTGGTCGAAGAACTTCATTGACGTATCGTTGCACATTCAAGCTACCTTCAAAGTGCTTCAACCGACTCCTTCTGTTGTAACTGATCATTCCCCCGCATCATTACACCCCCATCACCGTGCAGCAGAACTTCATCATCATAATTTGGGGCTAAACCTTCATTTCGCTTATGGTAGGCCACACGGCATCTACCATGACTCTGCAACAAATAGAAAAATTCGTCACTGAACCAGATACGTCTCCGATGATTGTCACCTGCCCAGTGACGGTGTTGGTTGGCTCAAATAAGTTGATTTTAGTGGTGGCGACGCGTAAAGAAACATCCTAGTTGTAGTCTTCGTGCCCAAAGTCCAACATCATGCAGTCTGTTCCGAACAGTTTGATTAGACACATGACTTCCTGGGGGCAATGCCTAGGCAGTTAAGGAAGCTGTTGTAAACCTGTCTCTGGGGTGACGAAGCCGAATAAAGCGATTCTTCGATGCTGTTGTCACTCTGGGTCGTCCATTGCGATGTCGATCTTCAACTGAACCAGTGGCTTAGAACCGGTGCTAGAGCTGACTGATGAAACTCTGATGCACGTTTAGATGCCTGGCAAACTCATTTTGACTTTCTCCTGCCTGCAATCGGCCAATAGCAATGTTCCAGAAATGTATGGATAAAGGCGCCATTCGGGACTGCTTGAAAAAGAACTGAATGTTTTGGTGTAGCGTTATCCTTTTATAGGGTTTCAGCTGCGTAGGCAGTGAACAGTGTTCACCGCAAATTGTGTTGCTTTCTCGCGGTTTTGTTTTTGAATTGCGTGATCAGTTCATGAATGCAATGTTTACGTAGCTCCATGTGATTCCTCTCTGGAGCTACAGAGTCGTTCATTGTGCGATGCTCTCGGCAGGCGTTCTTATGTAAGAGACTGAACCAAACGGGAAATCGATCCTTTTTAGACAGCATCTGTATGGCTTGCTATGTTCGGCCTGTGGTGTTGTCTGTTAACTGGTGCCTAGTTTTGAGGGGTTTTTATAAGCCCCACACCGTCTGCCTGGTAAGCTCTTTCAGGCTAGACTTTCCCTAGCATACCAGCTTTGTGTAAGCCAAAATATTTTGTGAGTTTATTTGGACTGTGTGCGCTTGCTTTTGTTAGCTAGTCTGCTTGGCTTGTGTGTGTGTCTGCATTATATGGTTTAGCATGTCGTGTGCCGATGTCTTTCTTGATAATGAGTCTAAAGATATGAGACAAGAAACATTATGCGATAGTGAGTCTGAAGATATGAGACAAGAAACATTATGCGATAGCGAGTCTGAAGATTTGAGACCAGAAACATTATGCGATAGTGAGTCTGAAGATATGAGACCAGAAACATTATGCGATAGTGAGTCTGAAGATTTGAGACCAGAAACATTATGCGATAGCGAGTCTGAAGATTTGAGACCAGAAACATTATGCGATAGTGAGTCTGAAGATATGAGACAAGAAACATTATGCGATAGTGAGTCTGAAGATATGAGACAATAAACATTATGCGATAGTGAGTCTGAAGATATGAGACAAGAAACATTATGCGATAATGAGTCTGAAGATATGAGACAAGAAACATTATGCGATAGTGAGTCTGAAGATATGAGACAAGAAACATTATGCGATAGTGAGTCTGAAGATTTGAGACCAGAAACAGTATGCGATAATGAGTCTGAAGATATGAGACAAGAAACATTATGCGATAATGAGTCTGAAGATTTGAGACCAGAAACAGAATGCGATAGCAAGACTGAAGATATGAGACAAGAAACATTATGCGATAGTGAGTCTGAAGATTTGAGACAAGAAACATTATGCGATAGCGAGTCTGAAGATATGAGACAAGAAACATTATGCAATAGCAAGACTGAAGATATGAGACAAGAAACATTATGCGATAGTGAGTCTGAAGATATGAGACAAGAAACAGTATGCGATAGTGTGTCTGAAGATATGAGACCAGAAACATTATGCGATAACGAGTCTGAAGATTTGAGACAAGAAACATTATGCGATAGTGAGTCTGAAGATTTGAGACAAGAAACAGTATGCGATAGTGTGTCTGAAGATATGAGACAAGAAACAGAATTCGATAGTGAGTCTGAAGATATGAGATAAGAAACAGAATTCGATAGTGAGTCTGGAGAAAAAAATCCAAGACAGAATGTCGATCGCTAGTCTTAGGACATACAAGAAACAAAACGTTGATAACGAGCCTGGAGACACAAAACAAGAAACAGAATGCCGGTGGCAAGTCTGGAGACAAAACAAGAAACAGAATGTCGGTGGCGAATATGGAGACAAAACAAGGAACAGATTGTATACGAAGTCATGATACACAAAACAAGAAACAGAAGTCAGTGTGTCTGGAGACACACACAAAGAAGCAGATGTAGATGGCGAGTCTAGAGAGATGAAACAATAGAATGTCACTGATCAATCGGGTGTAGTCAACAAAATGAATATGGCTGCAATGGATATCCAAACCTCTGACCTTAATTGTTGTTGACTCTCTTAGACTGATGTTTGCCGGGTTTTATCTTTTGATGTCATCTTTCCACATGTATCATTATCTACCTCTAGACTCAGCTGTCTTTAACTCTTGCCTCTCCAGGATTACATGGACGAGTTTTCCGTCTTTTAATATGGCAGAAATTGTTGTCTCTTCGTTTTTAAAACTCTCTTTTGATCCACTCACTCGAAAATGTTAATTTATCGCTGTTGGCGATACAGCGGTTATGCTCAGTAATCATAAACTCTTTTGACAGTGAAGATATAAATACACCCCAGTGTGGGTTCCGAGTTCCCTTTCTAGGGAAAAACAAGACTAGACCCACTGCCTCCACTACAAGCATGTCATCATAAACTACTAATTGGGGGATTCTTTTCATGTCGGAGTGCGTTTCCCTATGAGGCAAGAAACCAACAGTCTACATATATATATTTGTCAGATCCGTAAAACAGATGTGCGCGCAACACTCAGGTTATGAAACAAGACTTTAAAGTCCAGAGGTGGACGAACAACCACACCTTTCTGCTAGGGTTTTTAGCTGATGAACGTGAAAAGAAGAGGATGATAAACAATACAGAAGACCTCTGGTAGCAGTTTCAGAAAGCAGATTTTCCTGTTTGGCGACGTCACAACAAAATTATGACAAAAAGATCATTAATATTAATGTAATAATTTTATTGCCAATATTTACAAAACATGTATAAACCATTTCACAATCATTAACGTAATGTCTACAATCTCAATAAGTTACAATCTAACGTCCTTGCGACAATGCAGCATCTACTACATCAAAACAACTTCAGCACACTGCCCAACTAACTTCAACGTCATCCTGATTTCCTTGATAAAAGTATGTACATTTGTACAAAGAAGAAAAAGCAAACAAGGCATCAGCAACAAAGGCGCAAAACCCGAGCAGATCTACATGTAGACACAACTTTCATCTGCCCACTCAAGCACTCAATAAATACACCAGTCATTCTTCTCTCATAAATACAATTTCTATGTACATAAGTCAATGTAGAACAAGTTCAAGGTCACAGGGTGTAATAAATAATGGAGGAAATATGGCGACTGAATGCTTTTTTTCCTGAGCCCTATCCCTAATTAGAACCTAAACTGTAAGGGTCAATTGGGATCTGTTCTTGCTGGTGTCGATTCCAGTCTTAGCTCATTTTAGATCTCAGTTTTAGCTCATTTTAGATCCCAGTTTTAGCTCATTTGAGATCCCAGTTTTAGCTCATTTGAGATCCCAGTCTTAGCTCATTTGAGATCCCAGTCTTAGCTCATCGGGTCAATGTAATGTCCAACAAAGTAGCTTGACCTGGAAATACAAAAAGAAAACAAAATATGGCCGGCAGTGGTTCCTAAGCAACGAGACATGCCACAATGGCACCAAAATACTCACAGAAAGAGAATGACACACAGGTGTAAACAAATTATACATCAACATCATCCTTAATTTTCATTTTAATGAAGGTCATTTAACTAAATCAGTCTTTCTCTAAGTTAAGGTCACCTCAAATAGTCTTCCGGCCATCTAACAAAAAGTTGTCCTCTCTTGAGATGAGGAGGCCATCTAACAAAAAGTTGTCCTCTCTTGAGATGAGGAGGCCATCTAACAAAAAGTTGTCCTCTCTTGAGATGAGGAGGCCATCTAACAAAAAGTTGTCCTCTCTTGAGATGAGGAGGCCATCTAACAAAAAGTTGTCTTCTCTTGAGATGAGGAGGCCATCTAACAAAAAGTTGTCCTCTCTTGAGATGAGGAGGCCATCAAAGTCTGTCAGATCAGGTTGTTAAAAAGTTGTTGTTTCTTTGAGAGGCAAGCATCTAATTAACATAGTCTCCTTCCCTGCCTGCATTCTATGATATAATCAAAAAAATGTCTTAAAAACTGATATGGAAATAATTTCACCTGACAACAAAGTTTGTGTTTATGTTTTAAACTCTACCCTGTCTGTCATACTTGCAAATTTAACTCTTTGAGTCCCAGGGGTTTTAGCATCACAGGCCCAATGGGTAGTAAAGAGAGACTAAAATCGACACATCATTCGTTCATTGGCTTCTAGGTAAGAACCTGTGAACGTATGATGGTTCCTGGGACTCAAAGAGTTAAACTTGTTTTCATACTACATAATGTCCCAAGAAACAAACCTAAAGCTAAAATGAGCTGTGTGAATAGCAATCATCAAACAAATTTCATGATTCCATTCCACAGCGATAAACATGTACAATGTTTGCATTGGTATCTTGCTTGCTTCTGGGCCAAAAGTCTTCAGCCTGCTGCCTTGAAAAAAAAAATGTAAGAATAAAACATATATGGACCATATCTCTAAATAAGAAAGATTACTTATTATAGTAAACAACAGCCCAAATCAAAACAAAATGTAATAAATATTTACTGACAAAGATGATGATGTTTAGAAATGAACAAGTCACTGGGCATCAATAAAAACTGACGAATTAATCAAGGAATGGAATGGATAGGGAAAGTGAAATCAGAAAGCAAATGAAAAAATTATCTTTACATTTTTGTCATCATCAACAGTGGCAGTTAAAAAGTAGTAATAAGTGTGACAGGACAGAAAGAACACAACAAAAACTGAATTTAAAAAAAAAATAAGACACATTTTTTAGAATGAGGAAAATAAGTTAGCGTTAGAATTCTCACAGTGACAGTTAAAGGACAGTTTGTTTACAAGCTGGTGGCACACACATTATTCAACAGCAACACACACATTATTCAACAGCAAGCAATCTAATAAATACACACAACAGTAATGTTCACAGATACCACAAACCAATCCCCAATTTCACAACAGAAATCCTACACTAGGAAAGTCAAGAGGCCTTTAAAATAGAATAAATTGTAATGTACCAACAGGCAATCACAGCTGCAGAAGAAAAAAGAGTGCTTGTAATGTTGTCCTATGTTGCAGGGGTGTCAAGCTTAGTGACCAGCCAGCAACACAAACAAATTGTACGTGTTTTTGTCAGCTGCCCCCAATATCATGTGGTCTATACTCCCTGATGTGAGCTCTTTTGATGGTCCCAAAACATGCAGAACTGACTCTAGCCCAAACGTGCAGCCTATGTCACACAACTGCATGCAGCCTATGACAACAACACCTAAGAAACATTGTGTTGCTGGATGCTCAGTAAGTGTGACACCCCCGCAATATAGGACAGGCCCTGTGATGCGAATAGGTATGAATGGCAAGGAAGGTCACTCCCTTTCTGGGTCCGACTTCGCTACTAGAACCAAAAATAGGAAACAGGATGTATCCTGAGCCCTGTCGCTTTCTTGTGCATCTATGAGTGCCAGTGCTACCTGTTTATCATTACAGTACAAGCTGACAGAAACATTTATTTCTCTGGCTACTTCTTCTAAAAATAACATCCTCTACAAAAGTAAATCAGGCAGCCCAATAAATACACATCCCATCATCATATGGCACAGCTGAGTACAAACACAATCAACAACACACCACGCTACCATCTCAGCTGAGTACAAACACAATCAACAACACACCACACTACCATCCCAGCTGAGTACAAACACAATCAACAACACACCACACTACAATCCCAGCTGAGTACAAACTCAATCAACAACACACCACACTACCATCCCAGCTGAGTACAAACTCAATCAACAACACACCACACTACCATCCCAGCTGAGTACAAACTCAATCAACAACACACCACACTACAATCCCAGCTGAGTACAAACTCAATCAACAACACACCACACTACCATCCCAGCTGAGTACAAACACAATCAACAACACACCACACTACCATCCCAGCTGAGTACAAAATCAATCAACAACACACCACACTACCATCCCAGCTGAGTACAAAATCAATCAACAACACACCACACTACCATCCCAGCTGAGTACAAACTCATTGAACAACACACCACACTACCATCCCAGCTGAGTACAAACTCATTGAACAACACACCACACTACCATCCCAGCTGAGTACAAAATCAATCAACAACACACCACGCTACCATCCCAGCTGAGTACAAACAAATCATTGACACACACTACCATCCCAGCTGAGTACAAACACTACAACACACTGAGTACCAACTCATTGAGTACAAAAAACACACCACACTACCATCGGAGCTGAGTACAAACACACACCACACTCATCCAGCTGAGTACAAACACAATCAACAACACACTACCATCCCAGCTGAGTACAAACACAATCAACAACACACCACACTACCATCCCAGCTGAGTACAAACACAATCAACAACACACTACCATCCCAGCTGAGAACAAACTCATTGAACAAAACACCACACTACCATCGGAGCTGAGTACAAACTCAACAACACACCACGCTACCATCTCAGCTGAGTACAAACGCAATCAACAACCCTCCACACTACCATCCCAGCTGAGTACAAACACAATCAACAACACACCACGCTACCATCTCAGCTGAGTACAAACACAATAAACAACACACCACGCTACCATCTCAGCTGAGTACAAACACAATCAACAACACACCACGCTACCATCCCAGCTGAGTACAAACACAATCAACAACACACCACACTACCATCCCAGCTGAGTACAAACACAATCAACAACACACCACCATCCCAGCTGAGTACAAACACAATCAACAACACACTACCATCCCAGCTGAGTACAAACTCATTGAACAAAACACCACACTACCATCGGAGCTGAGTACAAACTCAACAACACACCACGCTACCATCTCAGCTGAGTACAAACGCAATCAACAACCCTCCACACTACCATCCCAGCTGAGTACAAACACAATCAACAACACACCACGCTACCATCTCAGCTGAGTACAAACACAATCAACAACACACCACCCTACCGCTCCAGCTGAGTACAAACTGCGACAAGCAAGACTAATGTCCATTTTCCTTCTAAGGATGTAACACTAGATGTAAAACAGACAAGAAATGCAAGCAACAAAGCTACAACAGACATATATGCAGTTAACTGATAAGGCGTATAAATTACTAGTTGGCCAGAAGTGACAGGCTTTCAGACACACAAACATGGCACATCACGTGAATTATTTCTTTATATCATGCTGAAGAGCCACATGGGCGCAGGGATCAGTGCAGTCGCCTGCCACAATAATGTTCCAGGTTCAATCTTAAAAGGTCAAATTTATTTATTCTTTTTTTACCAATACGTTTAACAAATCCTCAGAAAAAAATAAGTTAGCATATATTTTTGGCGACTTGTTTGAGGAGAGCCAATGAGGAAAGGAAATGTGGCAACTCCGCCTTGTAAGTCCTGCTATCAAATACGGAAAGGACTAACACTTTAGACAATCTCTGTAAGTCCTCTAGAAACTACTTTCACCTGCCCTGCTCAGAACATCAACGCTGACATCTGCACGCATATTTCTAAGTCACCTAATTCAGCCAGTTTATTTTGTCCTCAAATTTACTTGGCCTGCAACTGATAACATTCGTTAATACAACATTAATTTGTTCATCTGCCCTGCTCTAATGACATTACATAATCATATGTTCATGAAATATGAATAGCACCTTGCAATACTCTGCGATGAACATGTAAGTCATATGATGTGAGCATGGGGGAGAGAGGGGGGGGGGGGGGGGGCACTGACTAACACATTGTGCAATTAATATGGTCAATAATCTCACATGAAAACTAAAACTATTCTGGAATGTTTCTTAGTTCATATGTGTGAAGGAGATAAACAGTTTTGTCACACACAAAAAATGAACAACAAAAGATGATACAGCAAACTGATGATGGCCTAAAGAAGATGCTGTTGAGGAATTTCATGTTAATATTTTGAGACAGTTGAGGGACTAACAATTCTTTAGCTGAAATTTCATGTCCCGGAACTATTTAACAATCCTCTATCGGGCTTTACCTTCACTTGAGGGAACTGACCAATAATGTATCTGGCATTATCTGGACACTAGAGAGCTAGTCATCAATCCTATTTGGGACTATCTTGTCACCAGGGAAATAAACAATATTATCTGACCCTCAATAATCATCTATCTGGGATTATCTTGACTTCAGAGAGCTACTCAGCAACCTTAACTGGGATTATCTGGAGACCAGAGAACCATTCAGAAATCCTATCAGGCATTATCTGGACACTAGGTAACTATTCTCAATCCTATCTTGGATTATCTTGACACTATAAAGCTACTCAGCAATCCTATCTTGGATTATCTTGACACCATAAAGCTACTCAGCAATCTATCTATCTTGACACCATAAAGCTACTCAGCAATCCTATCTTGGATTATCTTGACACCATAAAGCTACTCAGCAATCCTATCTTGGATTATCTTGACACTATAAAGCTACTCAGCAATCCTATCTTGGATTATCTTGACACCATAAAGCTACTCAGCAATCCTATCTTGGATTATCTTGACACCATAAAGCTACTCAGCAATCCTATCTTGGATTATCTTGACACTATAAAGCTACTCAGCAATCCTATCTTGGATTATCTTGACACCATAAAGCTACTCAGCAATCCTATCTTGGATTATCTTGACACTATAAAGCTACTCAGCAATCATCTTGGATTATCTTGACACTATAAAGCTACTCAGCAATCCTATCTTGGATTATCTTGACACCATAAAGCTACTCAGCAATCCTATCTTGGATTATCTTGACACTATAAAGCTACTCAGCAATCCTATCAGTGAAATTCTTGACCACCAGGTAACTACTCTCAATCCCATCTGGATTATCTTGACACTATAAAGCTACTCAGCAATCCTATCAGTGAAATTCTTGACCACCAGGTAACTACTCTCAATCCCATCTGGGATTTTCTGAACATCAAATAACTACTCAGCAATCCTATCTGGGTTTATCCTGGTACCGGAGAGCTTCTCTACAATCCACCTGACACCCGAAAGCTTCTCTACAATCCACCTGACACCGGAAAGCTTCTCTACAATCCACCTGACACCGGAAAGCTTCTCTACAATCCACCTGACACCGGAAAGCTTCTCTACAATCCACCTGACACCGGAAAGCTTCTCTACAATCCACCTGACACCGGAAAGCTTCTCTACAATCTACCTGACACCGGAAAGCTTCTCTACAATCCACCTGACACCGGAAAGCTTCTCTACAATCCACCTGACTCCGGAAAGCTTCTCTACAATCCACCTGACACCGGAAAGCTTCTCTACAATACCTGACACCGGAAAGCTTCTCTGACTACCTGACACCGGAAAGCTTCTCTACGGAAATCTCAATCTACCTGACACCGGAAACTACAATCTACCTGAAAGCTTCTCTACAATCTACCTGACTCCGGAAAGCTTCTCTACAATCTACCTGACACCGGAAAGCTTCTCTACAATCCACCTGACTCCGGAAAGCTTCTCTACAATCCACCTGACACCGGAAAGTTTTTCTAAAATCCACATGACACCGGAAAGTTTTTCTAAAATCCACATGACACCAGGAAAAATTCTCTACAATCCAATCTGACAGCTTCTTCAAATATTCTTCCTTGGCTAGACAACTGTCATTACTAGTAGTTTCCATGATTATACCAAACGAATGGATAAATATTGACACTCGTGTAAGGCCGGGCTGTAACTCTCTGTTTGTTTGAATGGCAGATTTGCTACAGCATTATATTAGACATTTTACTAAGAATTCGAATCCAAGCCGGTCAGAATGTGATGCACAGAAACTACTGGAGAATATCATGAATGTCCAATGGAAATAAATGCACCACATATTTCACAATATTCTTGCTATAGACTAGCATTACAGTCTTTAATTCCTGTTTAATGCACACAACATCACTGAGGTTACATGACGACAGAAGCACATGATCTGACTAATATCACTAAAAGATGTCGAGAGGTCTTCGAGTATCCTGCAGCAATGCAAGAGTCTGAGATGGTAACTGAGCGTGTGGGTGATTGTTACTGGAAACCAAGAAGACACAATGGCTCTGTTGGAGTCTGCGGTATGAGTAACCGTATGTCCTGGAAGGAATAGTTGCTTGGAATTCCGAAGGCAGTAAAATGTTCTTATGCTCTGTAATCCATTCTGAAGCATGAGAATGTCAAGGAATTCTTTGTTGAGGCTAATGTCAACGCGTTCTTGCTATAGCCTGACAAGATCTAGGCATCCTTTTGCAGTTTGAAACTGTCAAATCACTCTTTCTTGAACCTGATATCAAGGCATCACAACTGATACAATCTTGGCATCCTTCTACATTCTGAAAATGTCAAGGCATTCATTGTTGAGCCTGATAAGTTTAGGCCTCAATACTGAAGTCTTGCCTTCTCAATGACACAAGCGAGAGTCTGCCTAGTGTCCAGCTCTCCGTCTGCAGTGAATGCTGCATTAAAATGAAGACAAGGACGTCTGTACAATCAAAGGCTTGCACTGTTGCTTGGGACGGCAATGTCAACAACTTTTCCAGATGCTGTTGTTCTTTTTCGGCTTTCTGGAATCTGAACTGGAGGAGGGAGTTTGGTCATCCATGGATGCAGAAGAATCTGCTCCAGAGTTGGTCGATGTTGAGGGTCAACTGAGAGGCACTTACGTATGAGATCTTTGCAGTCTGAAAAGATAAAAAAGAACAGATGATTGTTGTGTCAGACTTAAGGACGTCATCTCAATATCTTGTTTAAAAAAAAAAAAAAATAATATATGGTTAATTTTATACACAATACCAATTATTTTATACCAATAAGTAAATAGGAGTTTTATTTCTTTTTCTTTGCATTCACCAACTGTGAACTCCGGATAAAGGTTCTAGTTGTTTATCTACTTCTGGACTTCAGCCTTGTTCCACAACCCAAGTTGTGTTTGCACATCTGGTTAAGCTGTATACAGACTTTTGGTTCCTGGCCTCTAGGGCAGATGTGTCCAACTGTTGTTTCCATCTGAGCTGCTACCAGGTTTGGACCCCCCACCCCCCACAAATCAGAGTCATAGCTGGATAGCCATCACACAAAGCCAGTCCCGGGCACCTCAGTGAACATCCTAAGCTAAATACAGCAGGCAGGCAGACAGACTGGGCAACATTAGGCTCTATAATGCTGCCCAAGCTTTGTGCTATGGAAAGAAGGGACTCCCACCCATCCCTCCCTGTAGCACCACATTACTAGTGTATAGAAAGACGGTTGGGATATCAACAAAAAGGCCACACCAAGTATAATCCTGGCATATTCTACTGTCTAATGCTGGTAAGGAACATGAACACTACAGCGAGAGTCTTGCTGCTGAATTAAAACCTAAATGATAACAAGACACACAAACAGAAGGTGCAGGAGGTGAAGAACATCTAGGAAACTTACGTTGAGAAAGATGAACCTTGTAGTGGAGCTCGGCAGCCTTGATCTGCTCGTCCTGCTCGAATGGAATGTCCCCATTGACCAGGTCGAAGAGGAGAATCCCTAGCGACCAAACTGTTGCTTGTCTGCCGTTGTACAGGCGGTTGCTGATCCATTCTGGAGGGCTGTACACACGCGTTCCTGTGGAGCAGAAATGGAGTTGGCATAGGGTCATGGTCGGCTGTTACAAATAAACTACGTTTAGAAAATGCTCTCAATCAAAATAAACCCACGACATTTGCTCTCAGGTCAACGCTGCCTCAAATGGGTATTTGAAAATGTGCTGTGAGGTAAAGGTGACTGGGCTGATGCTGACAATATCATCATCCACAGAGTGCTGATTGGTCTAAACAAACTGTGGTCTAGCCCTATATACCCAATGCGCTAAAAGGCATAAAATGGTCCTTGGCTTACTTTCTCTACTGTGTAATATTTGCGTCTACTTTGTTAGAATGTGTTTTCTAACAGTGCAGAAGAGATGATGACTACACATACACTCACTTTTATGTCTGAAGCCCGATCGTAAACAGCACGTGTGTGGTGTAGACAAAGGAGGAGAACAGAAACAACTTTCTGGATCAGACACAAGAACGTACAGTGTCAATATGTTGCCAGAGCAAACAAGACAGCTCTAGCAGATACACCAATGGTGTGGTGTCAGACGGGTCCCTTTCAACAAATAAAAGATGCTGAAGTGTGGAGCTAGACATAACAGAAAGAAAATGTCAGAATTAGACGGAAAGGAAGAATATGAAACAAAAGAAGATGGGGACGAAAACAGAGGAGAAAGAACATCTACAATAAACAGCAATGGCGGCAGTAACAGTGTCGTGGAAGACCAAGAGGAGAAAGAGAGAGCAGCTACAACAAACAGTGGTAGCAGTATTGGTAGGTGTGGTGGTGGTAGTAGTAGTAGTAGTAGTGGATATCACTAAAAATATGCCAGCAATATTCCCAAATGTTTGAAATAACAATCGAAACATAACACAGTCGACAGATTTTGAAAACAGATCTGTTTTAGAGAACAAAAAAAAAAAAAAGAGTAAACACGTAAATAAAACACAAGCGAGACCACCACAGGCTGTAAAACTCACCATCAAAGTCGTCATAGTCTGCCTCCCTAAGAATAGTCCCTGAGCCGAAGTCTATGAGTTTCAGTTGACCCGTCTTGACGTTCACCAGCACATTCTCGTCTTTAATATCCCTGTGCAGTACACCACATTTCTCTATGTTCTGTACCATCTGAACGATCTGCACGAAAAACACCCTGGCCTCGTCCTCGCCCAGTGGACCGCGTTCAGTAATATAGTCAAACAAGTCTTTGACGTTTTCTGGACGCTCCGTGATGATGAAGAAACTGTCGTCCCGCTCAAATGTCTCGATCAGTTTGATAACACCGGCTACATGCTGGACACGATGGAGAAGATGGAGCTCTAGAGGAACCTGCAGGCCGTTGGGCTGAGAAAGACAAGAAAAAACGATGGTAAACATAACATTCAATAAACCCAGTTATTTAAACTTTAAAAATCACAACAATTTTACTAATAACAGTTGTTGATCTACTTTGCCCTATATAAGACAAGCAAAACAGTAAAACAAGCGGTCAGCCAACTTAGAGTAGCAATGCTGACAGAAGACAGGGACATACAGTCACACGGGGACGTAGAACAACGTGGACAGATAACATCAGAGAAACCGTTCAAAAAGGTTGTCTCTATGGTCGTCGAGGCAGCCAGAGAAGCAGGAACTAGAACAGTGTGTCTCCCTCGACATCGGAGACGATACAAGTGGAAGTCAAGGACTGTTTTCACGCTATTATGGCATCGGGCATACGGTGCTAAACAGGTGTCAGACCGAAGGGCATTCAAAGGGTGACATCACACCAAAACATCACAATACCACACCACAAGCTTATAGCATTTTCTTGTATCCCTATAAGTCTGAGTCATATGGGGACCTTGCGCCAATTTTTAACAATCAACCTCGATGCCAATTCGAATCCAATACCTTCGGACCAACTACTGATATAACCAGAATGGGGTAGGTTAGCGCAAAGGTCCGACAATCAAGCCCAGCGGCTGTGATTCCATCCTCCCCCATATCCCCTATAAGTATAGCCGCAGTCTCGCCGGCTTCAAAATGAGAGCCAAGAGATTGCCACTGAAAAAGACATCAACTTTAATATCTTCATTAGGCCTTACAGTAAACCGCGTAGCTTTAATTGTAAGCCTTATTGCACACTCTTTGTAATGGTTCACTGCGGCACCAAAACCACCACTGGTGAATTGATCGTGTCTCTAAAGCAACACCCCTCTCTCCGGCAATACCATCTCATATCTATATGAACTCATTCTCTCTACTGTATGTACTCTTGCATACAACACACCCCCTTGCCACATGACACACATTTGATATCCCGCATACCCGCGCTAAAGGACGCCCTGGTGACCTCAAATTGGAGGTGAATTTAGAAAGTGAAAACACCTTATCTAATCTGATAAAAGCCAAGTGCGTTACCTACTGCAGTAAATAAAATTCCCCAACGGCTCAACGGAACATTTGTTTAGAGACCCCCCCCCCCCCCCCCCCGCCCTTTTCCATTAAAAAAAAAACTCTTAGAAAGAATGTCTTCATACAATCATATAACACGCCATTTAACCGTGGCGTTGGCTGGGTAAGTATGGATTTTAAAACATGGAACAGAGTAACGAAATAACTTGCGTGGTCCTAATTCTCGGCAAAAGTTGGTAATGGTTATATATACTTAATAAGGTGATAAATATTTAGCAATACTTAACGATAGACTACAGACAAAACTTCTAGCGCCGTGACCTTTCGTAGCCAATATGAAGGTCTACTAAAGGAAGGGTAATACCTGGATGGTTTGACCACAAGGATAGGGCGAGACAAGAGCACTAACTTGATCCGTCACTCAAGTCATCATGTGAGACAACGAAACATTACCGCCTACGATCGTCATGGCACATGATGATGACCGGATGTGTACGGTGTGGGCTACGAACTAGTCACCACACTTCACAATACCCTGACCTAAAACGAACCAGCTCCTATCTCTGCCACTGTCAGATGCTGCCACTGTCGTGTCTCCATGCTATCCGTGTAAAGTCGGCTTCCAAGGCGTGTCCTAGTTAGTATCACTGCTCATGAGCACTGACCAAAGTCTGAATGCCAGCAGTGGCAAAGTTCTTCGTTCCGGTCCCGCCAGTCTTCTTTTGGCCTGCTTAACGTTTACCGACTGTAAACTCCGATGGAAAGTTCTGGTTGATCACCCACTTCTGATTGGTGGTCTTGTTCTAGAACTTCTAATCGCACATCCGGTTCACAGATATAGCTGATTTATTTGCAGACTTTTGGTTCTTCGTCTCTCATGTAGATGTTGTCTGGCTTCGCATGGAATCCCTAACTGGTCGCTTTTCACAGTCTGCTTGTCAGTGGCAGTGATTCTAAGCGCACACCCCCTCCCCCACTCTCTGGAACCCCAGATCCCCGGGATTCCAGTTAGAAAGGAAAAGTTGTCGACCCAAACACATACAGTAAATTGAAAAACGACAGCCTATAAAAGGTGGAATGCACATTTTAAATTTACAAGCAGAAGGACGATATCAAATGATTGACTAAAAATGTGAATAAGAATGCTTCATGAAGGAGGCGTTGGGAATACTGTATTGCCGAGATGGCATCTAATGCACTGGAAAGAAAAAAGCAGTAGTGAGGGAGGGACGTAGCCAGCTTTCATTGTTTTGTGACTCAGAATAAGGAATCTTAATATGAGACTATCCACACTTTCCGTTTCTGGGACTATCTACACTTTCCGTTTGTGGGACTATCTACACTTTCCGTTTCTGGGACTATCTACACTTTCCGTTTCTGGGACTATCTACACTTTCCGTTTCTGGGACTATCTACACTTTCCGTTTCTGGGACTAACTACACTTTCCGTTTCTGGGACTAACTACACCCTTCCGTTTCTGGGACTATCTACACTTTCCGTTTCTGGGACTAACTACACTTTCCGTTTCTGGGACTAACTACACTTTCCGTTTCTGGGACTATCTACACTTTCCGTTTCTGGGACTATCTACACTTTCCGTTTCTAGGACTATCTACTTTCCGTTTCTGGGACTATCTACACTTTCCGTTCTGGGACTATCTACACTTTCCGTTTCTAGGACTATGTAAAGTTGAGAAAACAGAATAACACATAACAAGAAAGACTTGGTCAGTTATGAAATATAAGTGGTGTTATGAATACGCGCGCACACACACATACTGACATGCACCCATTAGTTGTAACTTTGCCTCGGTGTGTGGCGCTGTATAGAGGGCGTCGGTGAAGTTAGCTTGGTTCAAACAACTTCAACGACCTCAAAAGCCAGCCCTCTCTACGGGACACGAGTCGTTCACGGGCACGTTAAGTACGCATGCTTGTTACGTAAAGAGCCCTGTACCGCCCAAGCTGGCTATGTTATCCAATGTTATTTACCAGTGGATCCCAAACTGTACATCACGACGCCCGAGTTGGCCTCCAAGTGTTGTTAGGAGCAGCTTCAAGTAGATGACTTTTTTTCATGCCGGTAGACCTCGGTATGTCGGCTCTGTGGCTAAGTCGATGCGAACGCTTCGTGATGCCGGGTTCGATCCCAGCTGAGGGCCATGCGCCTTGCGTTGGTTTCGACAGTGGTATCAAGAAAGCCGACCGTTCAGTCAATGGCAAACTACTGGACGTAGATTTGCCTAGAAAAACTACACAACAGCCAGGGGTTGCTGGGGTTGGTTCTGCAACGTCCTGTAAATGATACGCAACTAACCTTAAGACCAAGGTATACAGGATCTTTTCTTTTAAGTTACCCCCTCTCGGGGACTCCGAGATTTCGTTGGGAGTTATCGATTCCCCCATAATATTGGACTTTCTCGTGAACTCCTTAAGAAATCTGATAGTCCCCGAGATGGGTTAACTAAAAGAAAAGTACCGGCATATGGTGCCACCAAATGGACCGCATAGGCGATATAGTAAAACCATATATCGACTGCGTTTATTTTCTATAATACTCTTCTGGTAACCACTTTATACTTAAGTCTATCTGGAACTTGTAAAATCCACTTCAGTAAGGTTGGAACGCACCACCGCCGCACCGACACACAATAGTGCTAGTAACTGCAGGCCTCAAGCGGAACAAAATGCAAGCCATTACAATCGTACGCAAGTAAAACCATGGACCTTATTCTAGAAACAAGAAACAAGACACTCATGTATGTAAAGTGTAACGCATCATTTAAGCGCATCCGTAAGCGTACAAGACTTTGCCCTATGACGTCTGCAGCGCGGGCGCGTTCGTGTTTCAAAGTACGACTGCGCCCACAACCAGAAAAAAAACATTTGTTCTCACATTGTCACAGAATCCTGTTTACCAAGATCCCGGATGTCTGGTATATCCTTGTGCGTGTTTAAACAATAACTCTCCATTTAAAGATATCAACTAGGAACATTGGTACTGGTTCACATAACAGCACTCGTGGTTTTCACAAAAGGGATCAGTGTCCCTTATAAAATAAAGTAGTGACCAGATGCTTGGTTATCCCCCTTTATCCTTCTGTCCGTTACGGGGTTCTCCTAAATCTTGCCCACAATCCAAATATAAAAATAATTCGAACGAAGCATTTACCACTTTTATATAAGGCGTCATTTAAAAACCCCAGACATGGGGGGGGGGGGCAGCATTGCTAGCCCTGCTTCTAATGTTTTTCTATCTGCGCTACACCGGGCAGACTAGATATATAAACGCCAGTAAATAATGGCGGATAGAACACCCAATGTGCAATTCAGAGTTCACTCTGTTTAAAAAGAAGTGTAAAGATGACATTCCACTGTTAGACACAAGCCTACAAGGACGTGCGAACACCCGGTATGAAGCTGTGAGGACAACAAAGACACCCGGACACAACAAGCTGTCCGTGTCAGACACTGGGTCGCACCAAGTTCCGTCCTATCTTCAAGTACCGAGGGCAGGGTAGGAGAGAGGCCACCTCCTGTTGTTTGGTGTTGATGTCCTAGCAGTGAAGATACTGCATGACTGCGTTGTCACGTGAGAAACGTATGCATGTTATGTGCACTCATGGCGGCGACATCCGAGACGATAACTATTTGCAATTTGTGTTGTGTCATAACCGTGGCTGTAATATGGGGTGGAAGGTGGAGGACGCTTCACTTCATCTGAAGCGAGGCAGCATCCGTCTGAACGAGACGATCCATCAAACGGGATAGTCTGAGTTCATAAAGAATCTTGAGTGAGAAAACAAAACTGCTACCAAACCGTAGAGACAGCCGCATATATGGTTACGCTATATTCTCTGAGTTAGCGATGTGTTTACATTCCACGCAACAGATCATGCAGTACCACCCACAACAAAAATATTACAGTACCACCCACAACAGAGATATTACAGTGCCACCCACAACATAGATATCAAAGTATAATCCATGGCCCGGAAGGCTAACCCTGACAACATACTCCTGAAAAAAAGATGCGTGTCGACCTAAATGTGCAAATATCGCAGCTATGCTGTAAACAGCAATTACGCACTCAGATGAACATTGGAGTTCGAACATGGGATCCCTGCAGAGAAAAGTAAGGATGCTGCCTGATGAACTTTTATCCCTAACACGTTCTCAACATGCTGTGTCCGCTGTCGTGCTAGTCGATTCCTGCCTCTTCTTTGAACCATACCTTTCATTGCTGTAAACCCATAAACTGAACTACTGCGGCGTTTAATACGGCCAAAGTATTCCAGTTTCCGAGAAACGATATATATGGTCGATGAGCCCAGTCAGTCCCCTTTTTAATGTTCAGATCCTGAAGAATGTCAATATTTCCCCTCTTCCTGGTCTAGTAGCTTTAAAGAAACCCAGGTATAGTTGCTTTCAGGAACACTGACGCCAGGTCTTCAGTGCTCAAGGATGTACATGCACTGAAAAGTCGGCCCGTCTGCAAATAGATTCCCTGCAGGCAGACTTGAATCGTGCCCTCTCAAATATTTGGCGCGCCGCCCATGTCAGTGCAGACTGCCCTCCTTCCATTTCTTCACAACAGGTCGAATGGAAAGTGGGAAAGGTCGTGACTGATTCCTGCTGCAAAGTTGGCGGCTTTTAGGAAAACAAGAAGTGGCTCCAATTTATAGTTTACACTTTGAAACGCACGCACATACACATGTAAATATAAAAACCCTGCCACAACTCTGCAATACAACCACAAGAAGGTAACAGTCACACACACAAACATACAGCCGCTACAACACCATGTCATAAATCTACTCACCAACTTTGTCCACGAGGATACTTTCTTTTTGGAGATATGTTTGATTGCGACCTGAAATAAGATCATATAATGTTATACAAGAACATACAAATCACAAAGGTATTGATACATGTCTAAATTAATGTATAATTACAACTTCAAATGAGGTCAGTTGATTGAATAAAGTTATCACTGTTGTCAGTGTGCTAGCTCGTTGTCATTCACGAATACAGTCAAGGGAATCTATTAAAAATATATACACTAAATGTGACTGCACAAACTGTCATAGTGGTGGCCAGTCATCATCAAGTTGCTTAAGAGGCCACGGTGGTGTAGCTTCTAGATGCTCAATTGTGTACTGAAAGGTCGTAGGTTCAGAGCATGAAGCAGCCGGACTTTTTTTTCTTTTCTTCAAAAACGGCCTGGCCCCAGGTCCATCCAGTCTTAAAATGGGCACTAACGAGTCCTGGGAAGTAAAGGCGGCAGGCATGATGTTTACATCACCCACAGAGTGACCACTGGTCTTTCAATACAGCTGTATTTAACGACTGGAGGCGTGGAAAAAGAGTTTATGTGGTTGCTTATACTAATTTGTTTATTCTAGGGGGAAAAAAGGCAAAACTGCAAGTCTAGACGAGAGAGATTGAAAACTTACCTGTAAGCCGTCCCTCCTGCGAAAACCTGCATACACAGTTCCAAAGCCGCCCGAGCCTAGAACGTTCTCCACTTCGTAATATCCTTCTAGACTCTCGTTCTGGCGGTAACCTGTAGAGACAGCAGAAGACGATGTTTAAGTAACGTACCGCATCAATCAATGAATCAATCAACAGGACAGAGACACACAGACACAACTGCATTTTAATTAGTGACAGTTCCTGCAACGTGTATAACGGTTCGAGCAGTGACAGTGCAGGCTCTAGCAAACTTGCATGTCTACCTGTGGGTCTGAATTCGCACCGACGACTGTTTTAAGAACTGACACCTCTCCTTCCTTCCCCCCTCCCCCGCTTCTCAGATCTAAATAGGGATCATGAAATATCATGGAAAGTAAAGGTGGCCGGAGTGCTGCGATGTGAATCACCACCCACTGACCAGTCTATCAAAATGGAGCTAGCATCGTATGTCTGATGCGCCTTAATGTGTGAAGCGTCCTTTACTTGTGAGCTGTGTGTTCTCCACTTGGCCAAAACACAAACATAGCATGATACACATATGACAAATATCAACATAGCACGATAACCACAAATAGCATGGCAAATACAATCATAGGTATTACTAGCAGTAGTAAACAGACATTAGACTAACACAAACATTTTATGTTTTTACCGCCTGAATTTACCAAATGGTTGTGTCGCGAACTAGGGAAAGTGGTTGTGGAAGGTGGGGGAGAGGTTTGTGAGCCTGAATGCTTAAAGCCGCATAGCCAGAGCAGTCGCCACGAACTGTGCAAATGACGACAAACTTCTCGCTGACAGAACTAGTGTACTTAAATTATGGGCAACTAGGCGCATACAGTTGTTGAGCAAACTCAAAGTATAACGATATAACGAATTGTCGAGACACCCCCGAGGCCACAGATTAACGGGAATTAGATGGTTGTGACAGTGTAGACTGGCAGTCTACACGAAATCAGGTGCACACATTTCTTCAAAAAGGTTACAATGATGGGGTATGCTTGAATTAGGGCGCTAAACAAAGCGGAGAAGTGAGGGCTAAAACATAAAAAACTGGGAACTAAAAGACTGCATCAGATAGGGTAATTGTGTAATTGTGACTTGCAACGGACCCCTGTGTCCCACTTATTTATTTCTATCGTTTTAACTATATTTCAAGTCAGAGGCTGAGATAAGGAGGACGGTAGGTAGGTAGGTAGAGAGAGAGAGAGAGAGAGAGAGAGAGAGAGAGAGAGAGAGAGAGAGAGAGAGAGAGAGAGAGAAGTTAAATGAACACTACAGTATTCTTAATTCTCCCTGATGAATGAGGGTGTTACAAATAACGCTAAACACAACCTATTAGGCCCATGGCTAGGAAGTTCAACGAAAGACAATCATACAAGAATGTCACACCACAATTTGCTTCGCGTTGTTATATATATTATTTGAACCAAACACTCGAATCTTCGGCAGGGGCAGTTGAAACTGATAATGGCCTAAATGCTTTTACTACATAACCTCTTGAGGCTCTCAAAGGGAATAATTCACAGCGAATAATTTGGGACCGGTATTCGGAAGAGTGTCGAAAAGCGAAAACTACTACTAAAACATCAACAATAAGTTTGATTTTCTAAAGGACAGACGCCGAAAGTGACATAGAAGGCGAGACAGAGAGAGAGAGAGAGAGAGAGAGAGAGAGAGAGAGAGAGAGAGAGAGAGAGAGTTTTATTTAAAAGGGAAATAAATTATTTTAGAAACAGTCACCACTAACACTGTAATATGTTTACAGTAATATGTTGAACACAATGTCTTTCTCTCTCTCTCTCTCTCTCTGTCACACGCATATGAACGAGGACATAAATAATACCATAGTAACTATAAATACAGCCAAACGATTCTTACTTTTTACTTTGAGCCCATTCATGCTTAAGGACGATTGGTTCAGGTCCGTACTACTGTTCATTAAGTTCTGTTGTTGTAGATGCTGTTGCTGTAGATGCTGCTGAAACAACTGCTGACTCTGCTGATGACAGCTGATCTCCTGGTGGCTTACTGCACAGTGTAAGAAACTAGCTACGTGTCCACCAACTTTACGCGAAATCATATTCGCAAGATCCTTTATCCAACCCTGAAAGCAGCCGTTTCTATATCCTATGAAGTTTTCCGTCGTGAATACTGACAGCACGCTGCTTAGAAAGCAGTTCACGGCACTAGATGATAGATGTAATGTATCCACAGAAATAATCCAGAAATCACAAAGTATTGCTAAATAAATCCAACTGCGATTCACACGTCGATGAGGTTTCAAAATGTAAACACAATCACAGACACTTTTCAACTCGTTTAGCGAAGTATGGTCTGAGTAGCGGTTGTAATGGTTGTGACTTTTATTCACTGGCAGCAGCTGAAGGGATTGGTGGTGTGCTGGCGGGCTGGCCTGGTCGCGCACATTTCAAGTCCTGCTCCATCCAGCCCCCGCCATTTTCTCTATAAATAGATTCGGGATATCCCTCCGCAATAATGGGCACGTCCGTGAATATTATTTTGTATCGTTACCATAAACAACGGTATATTTCCGTTTATTACGTTCTGATCAATTTAAAAGAATACAAAATTGTATGAATGGTAAAGTTTAGGTGGATGGTTCGGTAAGTGTTGGTTTTCCTTCAGCGGAATGATCTGTCTGCAGCCTGATTACTCACAAAATGTTCTTGAATGTGCAAGATGCCCTTCGCGTGCCCGCCTTTCAAATGTCCGCCAAGTAGTGATCAGACAATTTGCTCTTCGCTACTGTAACATAGATTCTCAACCAGAGGTGGTGTTTAATGATTGTGGGAAATGGATGCAGTGTAAGCAAATTCATCTTTGAGGTGTGTTTCTTATTCACAAGATTTAAACATAAGCACATGCATTTTCATAGGCACGCATAAATGTTGCAGAGATATTGCTCCTCATTCTTCTTCTTCTGCCTTTCTATCCCCCAATGGAGCATAGGCCCTCAACCAACTCACGCCAAGTCGTTCTATCCTTCGCTATTACATGGAGCTCCCCCCATGTCCTCCCAATCTTTCTAACCTCATTCTCCAGCTCTCTTCTCCGTGTGTTTTTTGGCCTTCCTTTAATCCTATGCCCCTGTGGGTTCCAATGCAAAGACATTCTAGTTATGCTGTTCTCCTGTTTTATCAGTGTGTGCCTTATCCAACGCCAGCGTCTTTTCCTCACCTCCTGATCCACTGGAGCCTGTTTAGTTCTCTCCCAAAGTTCTACATTAGTTATTCTATCATACCATTTTATTCCCTCTATTCTGCACAGGCACCAGTTAATAAATGTCTGTAATTTATTAGTAATTGCCTTAGTTGTTCTCCATGTTTCCTCCCCATACAATAGTACTGATTTGACATTAGAATTAACAATTTTTAGTTTAGTATTTCTTTTAATTTCTTTTAACCTCCACCAATTCTCTAGTGCTTTGAAAGCCCCTCTTGCCTTTTGTATTCTTATTTGAATATCTCTTCCAGTTCCTCCATCTTTATCTACATTACTGCCTAAATAGGTGTATGACTTCACGCTCCTCATTCAAATAGTGTATATCCTTTCATGGGTTGCGGGAATTGACCCACTGCTTCCTGATCCCCACCCACTGCCAACAAGCATGTTGTACAATGCCAATAAGGCATGTTTTATTCGAAGTCGGAGTGCATCTACCTAAGGAGCGAGGAACCACAGTCTGCCTACAAATGAACCAGATATGTAACTCGGTTGTGGGTGCAAAACCAAAGTTCTGGAATTGAATCAAGTCCAAAAGTGGACGACCAACCAGAATTTTCACCAAGTTTATTATTGAAAGTGATTGTCGTCCCCTTGTGGGATGCAATTTTTAGTTATTTTGAAGCCCCACCCTGGCGTTGCCGGGGGCCCTAAATATAGCCGGACCTTAAATATGGGCACATGTTGGCACTTTTTGTCACTACGTGTTTATCGCTTGTATGATGTCCTAGTAGGGTACAACCTACCTACCAAGTTTATAGTCAGGGAACTCGAAGAAGGATGTGCCGTAATAGCTCTTACCATTATGTTTCCTGTCCTGATCACCGTCATTACTTTTTTGTAAAGTCCATGCCGTGCGGTGTTGGTAATCATGTCTATTCTGTCCGGTGTACTTTCAGTCAACTCTGACAAAGATGATTCTCCAAGCCATGATGTCCTACTGTCCAGCACCTGCCAACATCCCTCCGACTTTCCTACCGTCACGATGTACTCCAGTTGTCTCCTCATCAAAGAATGTCGATTGTCTCTTTCTGATGTGTTCAATCAGTTCTTTTGGTGAGCTAGTTTCCCTCAAGATGTCCTCATTATTACTCTTTTTAATTTGTCCAGGGTATTCTCATCATTCGTCCATAAAACCACATCTTCGCAGCTTCCAAATCAGTATTTACTAATTCTAATAATTCCTCTATGTTTCACTTTATGAAATGCTTTAGTGTAATAAATAAAGCGAAAATTCAGATCTCTATTCTAGTCAATCATTATTTCTGAAAGTATTCTCAAGATAAATAAGGCCTTGTTTGTGGCTTTACCTTTAACAAAACCCCACTGCTCTTCTCAAATTTCTAGTTTAATTTTGCACCTTAGTCTTCCCCTAATAATTCTCATAAAATTTTAGTTGCATGACTCTTTAAACTAAATGTTCGATGTTCTTCACATTCCACAGCCCCAGATGTTTTTGGTAAAGGTGTGAAAAAAGATTTCAAAAGATCACCAGGTATGTGTCCACTGTTATAAATATCATTAAACAAGTTTGTCAAAAACATCAAAACCCAATTTACCAGCAGCTTTCAATTCTCCAATCGTGATGTCATCTGGCCCTGGAGACTTAGTCCTGGATATAGTCCGGGAAGTAAAGGCTTCCGGTGAAATGTAACTATATTACCCACCAAGTGCCGATTGCTGTGTAAAATGTAGGTCTAGCCCTATATGCCCAATACGTCTGTAGGCATGGGAAAGGGTCTTTTACTTGACTTGACTTAATATTCACCACTTACCCAAACATTTGTGCTCAGATACCTTCTACTTTTTCTACGTCTGGTTCTCTAACTTGTCTGTGGCACATTCCACTGCAGTGATTTTAAAATCTCGACCAAGACTAAGACTGATACGTGTTAAAAGTGGGAAATTTTTACAACTGAAAATACTTAACTTAGTTTTAAAACTAAATATTTTAGAGCTAGTGTTTTTTGTTCAGACTTTTCAAAGCTGCTCTTGACTTGTAATTTCTGTTGTAACTTCTTTCTGTCTGTTTACTTGTCCAAAAAAATGTTTACCTAAATAGTTGTTGTCTATTTTTGGCTTATTTGTTTGCAGACTGTTGGTTTCTCTGGAGTAAATTAGTTTTGACATGATTTTCAGGTTGGGGGAGGGGGGAGGGAAGAGGGGGGGGGGGGGGGTCTATCCTTTTTTCTCCAAAACGGAGCCACGGAGCTTCACTGGAAAGTTTAAAGCAGAATTTCTTAAAACATCAGAAGTTAAGGAAGCCACGTAATGGGCCTGAAATTGTAATAGTTGTAGTATCCCATTAGGACATGACACAAAATGCCACCTTGTGGATGAGGATCACCGTGGAGAGTTCCCAGAAACCGCTTTCAGCCATTAGACCATATTTATGGTCGGGCTATATTGCGGCCCCTGGCCAAAGCCTGGGTGGGGTTTCAAAAACCGAAGAATTGCATCTCACAAGGAGATGATTGGATTTGTTTATACTGGCTGGGCCTGAATGAGTTAACACGGGCTTATAAACAAACAGAAACTCGCGCGCACACAGGGGAACCAAGTTCCAGCGTTCGCGCCAAACTTAAAAAAAAAAATGACCTTGATGGAGGAGCCGGCGCCAATCGACAGCAGACTTGCAGACAGGATCAATGAAGACGCAGCAATGGCGGGAAGTGACTTCTCGAGCATGTGAGAGAGCTGCCGTGGTTGTGGCACAAAGCTACACGCTTCAGTGAGCAGGTGCACGTTTTACCGTGAACTAGCTTGGTGCCCCAATCCCGCCCAGTATTTAGAACAGCTATTAGGTAAACCTGCGTGCACCGTACGGGTGCCGGGTCAAGGCCGGTTTGCGGCACTAGATGTCTGAACTAAATGTACCCGTCCCTAGTTATTTTGGCTACTGAATAGCGATTTGAAGATTCAGGGTTAAATTTGAATCGATGTGAGAATTCTTTGTGATCTCACAACTGTGAAGTAGTCGAATATTAACTATAGGTTGTGAGTTCATTGTCACAATCCCGACATACCAGGTTCGAAGTCAACTGCAGACGAAATTTTAGATCGCTCTTTTTTCATTTTGATAACGGTGCGAGCGCCATACGATTCAGGAAGCAATGGCAAACTATTAAAAAGAAAACCTAGTGCAACAGAAGATAAATGTTGCTGTTGGTTTGTGAAGTCATGTAAAAGGTCACGCAACTGACTGTGACTGAGGATTGATAATAATACGGTAGCTCTCACAGTTGTCTCTCGATCTGGTTCGAAGGACCCGGTGACTGTATATCTGTGGGTCTAAGACAGCCATTTTCTTTCCTATAAATTGTCTGTTTATGTCATCTGCCGATGAAGGTTTTCTAGCCGCAACGCTGACTTACGTTTACGCTTGTGATAATGTGGACACCCCCCTGGTGGCAGGAAAATAGGCCCCTTCAAGTTGTCTCTTATTATATAGGTTGAACCTAAGGTAGTGATCTAGTTAACTAAATACTCAACACATCAAAAATCACATTGTATCATTCCGTCCATAGGCGGTCGGATACACTTCTCAGCAAATAAGGTAACTCTAGCGGTAAATGATT
Source organism: Candidula unifasciata (assembly GCA_905116865.2). Taxonomy (NCBI): domain Eukaryota; kingdom Metazoa; phylum Mollusca; class Gastropoda; order Stylommatophora; family Geomitridae; genus Candidula; species Candidula unifasciata. The sequence continues at coordinate 57,454 of CAJHNH020003747.1, forward strand.
CAAATTCTGTGTTTGTTTATTTATTATAAATTTAAATTGGCGATCCATGCTCGTAAAGGCTATACCAGTCACTTTCCATTGTCATGGGGGGATAGAGGGGGAAAAGGGGGGGGGGGGGGGGGGGTTACATTATTTTACAATTTATTATTACTGGTTAGTGTTTATTACGGTTATTTATACGATGGTCTCCCCATTTACACACCACCGGTAGTAAGTCAACTCCATTGATAAGTTGGTTGGACTAGTCTACCGTGGTCGAGGTTATGGGTGTCACAGTCTGTTGTCTGGCTTTACGTTTTTATTTCCGAGAAAGAGACGGCCTGTGACATAGGTTTTGTCACTCTCTAGGGGGTTGTGTGTTAGACCCAGTATCTAAATGTTTTAGAAGTGTTTAAAGCTGTGGCATGGGGAAATATACCATATGCGGTAGGAGCGCGAGTGCGGAATATCCATGTGACCTTGTGTGAAAGTCGGATCGCTGGAGGCCGACCTATCAGGGGTAAGGTGATCAGTAGGTCGTCCAATCAGAAGGGAGCTAGTGTGTAGCGGTAAGTAAATAGGGAGACATGCCTAACATTTACCGTCATTACAAATTATCCACCCAGTTTATGACTCGAACAAAGCTATAAAAAATACCACTCGTTGCAAGGTTATGCCACTCAAGCATAAAGTGTAACGTGTGAAAACACCCAGTTACTAGAATGACGCTAACTGCGCACGCATGCTATCAACAGCAAAGCCACGAGGAACATATCATGTGATATTCTCTCCAGTGTTATCGTTACCTGCTACCGCTAACACGTGCGAACTAGCCTCGGCCCACCACTGATTCTTGTCTGAACTTCCCCTTTTTCTGTTGCTGTTTGCAAACAGGTCATAGTTTGCAGACTTACAGTCATCACTTGCTTCACGTAAACGTATCTTGTAAAATATTTAATCTGTTAGCCTGCCCTATTGCTAATCTCGTCAGACAAGATTGATTGATTTCCCTTTACACCTGCATAGGCTAGTGATCCAGTAGAACCCTGTATTTCAATCTGTGCAGCGCAGACCATTGCCAGTCCATGCAGATTTCTTGACATCTCGCCCTGTCATGTAGCGGCAATAGTAGAAATCAAAAAAGAGAACTCC
>CAJHNH020003748.1:5000-32500 GCA_905116865.2 Candidula unifasciata
TCTCCTGCTTAATAAATCTTGCAGCGTGCAGCGGCTGATAACTCCAGTTTTGTGTTAGTTTCTTATTTTTCTTTGGCTTCTTATATAGCATATAGTCACCTATTGGTTGTCGACTAACGTTAGTTGCGTATCCTTTACTGGACGTTGCAGAACCAACCCTAACAGCCCCTGGCTGTTGTGTGGTTTTTCTAGGCAAATATACGTCCATTAGTTTGCCATTGCTTTCTGGACCGTCAACTTTCTTGATACCAATGTCGAAACCAACGCAAGGCGCATGACCCGCAGCTGGGATCGAACCCGGCATCCCGGCATTACGAAGCATTCGCATCGACTTAGCCACAAAGCCGACGGTTTTCGACTAGTTTACACATATTTGACACATGTAAAAACATAAACATTGGATTTTTCTTACATTCTACATTCGGTCTGTCTTTCTTTCTGTCTGTCTGTCACTTTCGCGCATAACACACACAGACACACACGCGCGCACACACACACACACACACACACACACACGCGCGTATTGTTTTTTTTTTTTTTTTGCACTCCGTTAATGTTATGTCTTCACTCTTCATTATATTTACTGTATTGTTTCTGAAACTGCGCCATTTTTTTTTATTTATCTTATCTCCTTATTTAATTTAAATTCACTTGTAATTTCTTTCCTCTTGATCTTCTTTTTCTACCCTTAAACATTTAGTATTCACACAGTGGCGTGGTTCACAGCTAGGCAGTGATGTCTGCTTCATTCTACCCAACATATCCTTTTTCAGCAAACTCTTTAATCAGTGGTTTTCAACCTTTCTTACGCCGCGACCCTTTAATACTGTTCCTCATGTTGTGGCGACCTCCAAACATAACATTATTTTCCTTGTTACTTCATAACTTCAGTGAATATGTGTTTTCCGATGGTCTTTGACTGAGTGCGGCATCTTTGACATGGAAAACTGCACTGAAGATTGCACAGGACAGGAAAGCATGGAAAGTCCTCTCTGAAGCCTCATGTGCCACTAGGCATAACAAGAAAAGACGATGATGATGATGATGGTCTTTGACGACCCCTGTGAAAGGCTCGTTCGACCCCCAAAAGGATCATGACCGATACCTCGACTGACTGACTGACTTTCTACCCCACCAGGACATCACACAAGCGATAAACACGCGATGACACAAAGTGCCACCATGTGGATGAGGATCGCCGTGGAGAGGTCATAGAAACCGCGTTCAGACAATTGGCCATATTTATGGCCTGCCTATATTGCGGCCCCTGGCAAAAGCCAGGGTGGGGCTTCAAATAAAAAAAAACATTTTATCCTGAAAAGGACGAAACTGGATTACGATTTTGACCTATAAGTTGAGAAACGCTGCCTGAAATAATCCCTTTCGCGTCATGCTCCCCATCCCCCGGCCTCACCCCCTAAAAATGCGACCCCGGAGACCCACCGGAGTAACTAAAATATAAATCAGCTGACATCAAAAGAGAGCGATAACATCGCGATGACAAACGAAACGTGGGATTAAATTTATTTGACGTGTTACCGTGGGAGGGCAGTATGTGACTTTGGCTGTCTGCAACGAGCAGTGATGTGTTAATGATGGATTTCTTTTTGGTGAAGTGTTGACTTTAGTAATGTGTCTTAGAACCACATGGAATCACTCATTGTGTCTTCCAACTATGTCGCAGAGATGTTATTTATGAGTTTGTGTATGTGTTTGTGTGCTGTGCAAATATGCTTCTGCGTATGTGTTTCTGTGCGTCTGTGTGTGAAAGTATGCATTTGTATGTGTCCGTGTTTGTTTATTTTCGCGTCGTGTTTATGTGTGTACCTGATCTTCTCTCGGTCTCTGTGTGTGTACAAAAGACAGAGAGAGAGAGGGAGTGACAGAGAGACAGAGAGAAACAGAGAGACACATAGAGAGACACAGAGAGACATAGAGAGACACAGAGAGAGACATAGAAAGATAGAGAGGGGGAAGAGAGAGACAGAGTGAGAGAGACAGAGGTGGAGAGAGATACAGAGAGAGACAGGCAGAGAGAGAGGGACAGAGAGAGGGGAGAGAGACACAGAGAAGAGCGACATAGACAGACAGGCAGACAGAGAGAGGGGGGAGAGAGTCAGAGAGAGGGGGAGAGAGATAGAGACAGACAGACAGAGAGAGAGGAGGAGAGAGAGACAGAGAGAGGGGAGAGAGACACAGAGAGCGACAGAGACAGACAGACAGAGAGAGGGGAGAGAGAGATACAGAGACAGACAGAGAGAGGGGGAGAGAGAGACAGAGAGAGGGGAGAGAGACACAGAGAGAGTGACAGAGACAGACAGAGAGAGGGGGAGAGAGACAGAGAGAGAGCGAAGGAGCCAGACAGACAGAGAGGGGGAGAGAGGGACAGACAGAGAGAGAGAGAGACAGAGAGTGACAGAGAGAGACACACACAGAGAGACAGGGAGAGACATTTCATTCCCCCTGTTCTGAGCAGGCACCAGTTCATGAATGTTTGAGGTTTATTAGTAACTGTTTTAGCTGTTCTCCATGTTTCTGCTCCATACAACGGTGCTGATTTGACATTGTAAACATTTAAAGTTCAGTAAAAGTTTTTAATTTCTGCGGCCTATGCAGGCGTAAATACGTTAGGGACCAACTAAACGACTAAGGTCAGCTGCACAGCACTCATTATTGTCTTTGGGGATTTCCGGTCCTGAGATCCTAATCTCTTCCATGGCACAACTCTGGTACTCCTATCCACAACTCGCTAGAAGGGTTCATTTCCTTAAAGTAACATACTTAAAGCTGTAATTTTGTTCACGAGCAAAAGAGGTTCAGCAGATGACAAGTGTGTTGAGGGGAATCTGTTATTTGAGTACACCAGAGCCATCCACCAATCCCAATATCCACCACTCTACGACAATAACGCATAGAATCATTGTGAGACTTCATTTCATTCACACTAACATGCCTAACCTTTTATTACAGGAAGAAAACAATAAGACCACTATGGTCACTCGCGAAATTGTTTCATATTTTCAGATATATCCAGACCTAAAACTGTTTTCAGTACTTTTTTGGCAAAGTATTCAAAATTTCAAAACTACATATTGTAGTCCAAAATGACGTTCGGTGGAAAGCTCGCTCTCCTACGAGATACGCGTAACCACAGAATAGAAGGTGCAAGAATGAAAAAAAAAAGAGAAAACACCAAGAAGGAAGCGAAGGAGGAACACACCCGGGCACAGATACGGATCGAGCGGTCTGATTTGGAGTGAAAAAGGTCTACTCCCAGAAACTTTAGCCATGAAATAAACCAGACCACAAAAATAACCAGAGACTGTAAGTAGCTTTGATTAGCTAACAGGAGGTTGAACGTGGTCAATATTTGATTTTTTCTTAAAAGGTACAGGAACTTTCATTGTCATCATTATTAGGTTCTTACTGACTGACATGGGCGATCATGCCTCTCCTTAATCTACGAACCTCAACAGCATGTATCAGTTCGTGTGTTGACACCCCTTCATGTCATGATAAAAGGCTGTCAACAATCGTCTCGCGTTGTCTTGCTCTGTCTCTTTGTCCACATATTTTTCCCGCCGTCACAACAGGTTCCAGTTTCCTCCTGCTCAAAACATGACCCAAAATATTGTCTTATTTCTGATGTTGTGATAAGTAGTATTCAAACCCTCGCCTCTTTCAAATCGTCTGGGTTGCTGCTTTCCAGGAATTGTAAACAATCTTTGGTGAAACAACATTTCCAGGGCCTCGAGAAATTGTTTGGCTTGTTCTTGTTCTTGTTCTTGTTCTTGTTCTTGTTCTTGTTCTTCTTCTTCTTCTTCTTCTTTTCTTCTTTTTCTTCTTCTTTTTCTTCTTCTTCTTCTTTTTCTTCTTCTTCTTCTTCTTCTTCTTCTTCTTCTTCTTCTTCTTCTTCTTCTTCTTCTTCTTCTTCTTCTTCTTCTTCTTCTTCTTCTTCTTCTTCTTCTTCTTCTTCTTCTTCTTCTTTCTTCTTCTTCTTCTTCTTCTTCTTCTTCTTCTTCTTTCTTTTTCTTCTTCTTCTTCTTTCTTCTTCTTCTTCTTCTTCTTTTTCTTTCTTCTTCTCTTCTTCTTCTTCTTCTTCTTCTTCTTCTTCTTCTTCTTTTTCTTCTTCTTCTTCTTCTTCTCTTCTTCTTCTTCTTCTTCTTCTTCTTCTTCTTTCTTTTTCTTCTTCTTCTTCTTCTTCTTCTTCTTCTTCTTCTTCTTCTTCTTCTTCTTCTTCTTCTTCTTCTTCTTCTTCTTCTTCTTCTTCTTCTTCTTCTTCTTCTTCTTCTTCTTCTTCTTCTTCTTCTTCTTCTTCTTCTTCTTCTTCTTCTTCTTCTTCTTCTTCTTCTTCTTCTTCTTCTTCTTCTTCTTCTTCTTCTTCTTCTTCTTCTTCTTCTTCTTCTTTTTCTTCTTCTTCTTCTTCTTCTTCTTCTTCTTCTTCTTCTCCTTGATCTTCTTCTTCTCGTTTACCGGCTGTAAACTCCGGCAGAAAGTTATGCTTCTTTGTCCGATTCTGGACTTCAGCTCTGTTTCAGAACCTGAATGTTGCGTGTACATCCGTTTGATAGATATGACTCATTTGTGTACAGACTGTTGGTTCCTTACCTCTCAGGCAGATGCATTCTGACTTCAAAGGAAGCTCCCAATTAGCCGACTCTTACGAAAAGCTTTTTGGCTAGGCAGTGTGTCTATTCTTGTTTTCCCTATAATAGAGCCCAGGAAGCCACTCAGGGAACTTGTTAATTAATTGTCAATGGTTCACAGCTGCGTGTAAAAACCGGCTCTGCTTAGCTTGCAAGACCATACAAAAATGCAGATTTTCAGGCTTAAACAAAAGATCAACATCATGGCTCACCGGTAGTAAACCTAAATGCTCCGTTTTTCTTCTAACTCAAGTCTGACTCCGAAAAAGCTCAGCACAGTGCACAGGCTGTAAAGCACCGGCGAGGATCCTGAAATACTTTAGGTGGATTTTTAACTCAAAATTTTTGCCCGGGCAGCGCCGTTAGGCTACTCATTTCGATTTTCCAACTGCCAAAGGATTTTGTACGTGCGCAACAATACACACGGGCGTCTGATCGCACTACCCAGATACGAGGGGGAATTACTAGAAGTCAAAGTCCACGTGCAATAATCCCAGCCCTCACTGGGGATTAAACCCGCAACCTCTAGAACTCGAGGCGGACACCATGCCCCGAGACCACACAGCCCTAAATAATGCAGTTTTTTAATGTAACATTTAAAAGTCACTTGTTTACCTAACTTCTTCATAAATAACGTAGACGTACAAACTTCGGCAAATCTTACAAAAGCACGATAAGAAAAAGAATTGCGTAAACGCTTAGGGGTAAGCAGAAGAAAATAATGATATAATGACAGCTGGGTGAAGTTGTGACAGTCGAGTGTTAATTCATGCAAAGGCAAAGGGATACTTGGCGACCGGGACAAGTAGGGAAGCATTTTTAATGTTACCTGGCTGCCTTTAAACTTGTTCGTCTTGTGATCTATTTACCCCTGTAGTGCAGCAGTGGTTCTGAAACTGTTATTTCTTTTTTCCCCCATCAGTTTGTTTACTGTTCTTAAACTACTGTTTTAAATCAGAAATGTTTTCTTTTTTTTTTAATTATTTTCTCAAATTGCTATCTTTACTTAAAACTCTTTTTTCTTAGCTCTCAAAATGTAATTTTTTTTTTTTTTTTTACATTAAGAAAAGAGAATGTAAAATCAGGAACAAATAAATAATATTTTTGAGAAATCTCTTTTAAAATTTATGTTAGTTTTATTTCTGTTTTGAAACTGTTTTTTCTCTGTTTATTAAATTATGTTTTTCCCTTATAAAATTGTCTTTTTGTTCCTAAACTTATATTCTTTTTTCTTTAGGTGTTGATACTCTTTCTAGAACTGTTGTTTTCCTGTTTAAAACTATTTCGCTTTTTCCCTGTGAGCCAGGGACAAGTGGGAAACATTTTTGTTAACTGTCTTCAATTATATTCGTCTTGTTTCTAGATCTGTGTATCCCCGCAGTGCAACACTTGTTCTCGAGCTGTTATTTAACTGTTGTCAAGTTATTATTGTATTTCCAAAATGCTTTTTCTAGCTTCTCAGGTTGTCTTTTTCCTTTTACTAAAACTCCTTTTCCTTTATTCACTCCGTAGTTCTCTCTCTCTCTCTCTCTCTCTCTCTCTCTCTCTCTCTCTCTCTCTCTCTCTCTCTCTCTCTCTCTCTCTTTCTATTTTAAAATTGTTATTAGTATTTAGTAAGCCGATATTTTTCTTCTTTCGAACTGTACATTCTTTTCTGGTAGTGTTTTTCAGCATTGAAACTGTCATCTCTCTGTATTTAAAGTAATGATTTTTTTCTCAAAAATATTATTTATTTGTTCCTGATTTTACATTCTCTTTTCTTAAATGTTGATTCTCTGATCCAAACTACTTTTTTTGGGCGCTTCACACACACACACACACACACACACACACACACACACACACACAAATACACACAAGTATACATATATGTTTTCTGTGCATTTTTTTCTTCCTGTCTACTTCTGCCAATCTCGCCCCCCCCCCCACCACCACCCACACACACACTCACACAGTACACACACATATCACGCGCACAGACTCAAGCACACGCCATTGGCAACCTGACAAATACCAAACACCGCAGTGAGAAACACTCGAAATGCAGTCACTCGTACTTAAGGCACGTTCCATCCCCGATCTACAGGAGTGAGTTGATGTTGTGTTTGTTAGTCTTGTCACAAAGCCACACCTTCCATAGAATCTTTAACTGTAGACGTTTCCCATCAACAAAGACTGGTTCGTGACTGGCTGGCCGGCTGGACTTTGTAAGTTACTGTTAGTAAAATCATTATCATGAAAACAGGTCCTGTTTAGAGCGTTGCTCTCTTTATGGACGCCTCCCCTCTTTTTTTTAAAAACCATATAACAATTTTCATGCAGGTATAGGTATGAAGTCCTCAAGGGACGTAAGTCTTGTAGGTAGGTAGGTAGGTAAGTTATACCCCACAGGACATCACACAAGCGATTTACACCTGGTGACACAAAGTGCCACCATGCGGATGAGGATCACCCGTGGAGAGGTCTCGGAAACCCCGTTCAGCCGTTAGGCCATTGTCACATATCACTCCTGTCGCGTGCCTAATGTAAGGATTCCTCCTTCAGAACCAACAGCACTCAGAGATAATTATGTTGAGTCGTTTGGCTCGTATTGGTCTAAGGGATTCCCCGTGGCCAATATACGCTCAACTTATCTCTGGAGTAGGGCAACTCAAGTATTGGCACTACAAAATATATCAGTATATAAATACCATATTTCTAGGCACACTTGGCTGGACACCCCCACTACTTACTAAAGAAAGCCCCCAGGTTATGATAGTTCATTATCATAACCATGTTAACACATATAAGAATAAACTCACAGGGAGCAAGTACAGCGGGGATCTACAGTCATCAGTAGAAATTATCCTCTTTCGACACACGTTTCGGCCCACGATTCCTAAACGTATTCGGAGGTGGGCCCACCTGAGTTCATGAAGCTCAGGGCTGCTTCCCCGCTGCACAGAATTACCGGATGGTGTTATTATTTCGGCCAGAGACAAGACGACTTAGTGGTTTCGAAGGAGGTACTGTGAGATAAGAAGTCGCCGCGACAGCGTAATTAAAACAGTCCGCATGCCTGGACGACCGAGCGACAAGCTTACTTTGGTTTACCGGACACATGTTGGACTTTTATTAGCAGTTGGCAGAGGGATACTGGCAGACAATTCGTACACGATGGACTTTCAGAGGGATGAGAAACTCCTTTCCGCTAGACACCCGGACCAGCTCACCGAGGCCCGTCCCCTACGTTGTTGCGCTGCGTCCACAGCCAGCTAGAGGCCCTTTCGGCAACCTCTCCCAGTTTTTTAAGTGTTCGTTTCCGTTCATTACCGCGCAATCCTAGTTCTTTTACCACATTGTAGAGCGAAGTGGAAACGAGGCCTCTCGCTCCCACTTCGACGGCAAAAACCCGTACTGTGTAAGCCTCGTTTCTCCTCAAACCGGCTGCTAAATCACTGTACTTCTCGAGCTTGTACAAATGATTCTCCTCCATACGCGACTCAAACGGGACCGTCAGCTCAATCAGGATGAGCTGCCGTTTTTGCGCAGAATGGAGAACGATGTCCGGTCGCAGGCCGGTTTTACGGATCAACTCGGGATACCGTTCATGTCCTGGCAGATCAACCGCCAGTAACCAGTCCCTCGCGGAGTCTAGCACGGATGGAGCGAATGCGTTTTTGTTGACCTTACCAATTGGAACCTGCCCAGCCTTGAGGAAACGAATGGGGGCGATACTAGAACTGGCTCTGGCGTTAGCCCTCATTCTAGCCTGGTCGACAACGGCTGCTAACTCCTTTAGCACCTTGTTGTGGCGCCAGGTATATCGGCCTTGACCTAGAGCTTTCCTGCACGCGGACAGGACGTGCTCAAGAGTTTGCTTTGATTTGCACAACGGGCAAGTCGGATCGTTGGTCGCAGACCATTTAACCATATTAACACCGGACGGTAATACATCGTACGCCGAACGAACGATAAAGCTCAGTCGCAGCGGGGTCATTCGCCAGATCTCACCCCATGTGAGTACACTTGGCAATGCGCTCTCCAGGCTGACCCAATGGCCCTGCTGCGACTGTTGGGCTGCTTTCTGAACCCGAACCTCGTTTTCGTTGTCCCTCACCGTTTGTATCACCATGTCTCGGCGTTCTTTGGCTGAGGCCTTTGACCACCAATTGACTTTCCCGTGCCCTAGGCCTCGACGGTCGGTTTGTGTGTAACCCATTATCTCTCTCAATTTTAGTGCATTCTGAGCAGATTCGATCGCATCGAGGACCCTCCACTTGGTACCAGTCTTTAGAGCGGGCTGGACAGCGATGACATTTGGGTCTGAAGACTCGCGCAGAAGCATGGCGAGTCTTACTTTGCCGACTTTAAACTCTTCTGTTATTGATTTGAACAGAAGTACCAGCTTAGCCTGCTTACAATACAGAGCCACGTCGGTCAGACAAGGCGGTGCACCAATCCACTTTCTTAAGGCTGTGTTGATTTTTTTCTCCATGGCTTCCACTGCAGTCATCGTCACCTCGTAGACTGACAGTGGCCATAGGAGTTTCGGAATCAACATGAATTGGAGACACCATACCTTGAATTTCCCGACCAGCCTGCATCGCTCGATCGCGAGCAGGCCTGTAGCCAGTGACTCGTGTATTCGCCGGACCTCCGCTCTATCGGATAACTTCGAATCGTAAACGCGACCGAGACTCTTCACCGGGTCCTCCAGAACCGTGGGGATCTTGTTCCTTGCCACCGTAAAACTGGTTGCCACCACCCGACCCTTATTGATTGACAGACTCCTCGACTTCTGCGGTTTGAACTGCATTCCGCTCCATTGGACCACCGCGTCCAATCTTTTCAGGATCGTGCGGGCAGACTCCTCGCTGCCCGTTATAATAGTCGTGTCATCCATAAAGGCACGTAATGGTGGCATCCAGTGGTCCCCAATTTGAAGGCCCTGTCCGTAGCCGGCCGCCCCGTCTAACATGATCTGCATTGCCATGACAAACAGTATGGGTGAGATCGTACAGCCCATAGCTATCCCAATCTGCAACTCAGTCCACCTCGTGGTAAACGTCGAGGCAGAGAAGCGCAAAGCGAACTTAGAGAAATATTGCTCGACCATTTGACTGATCTGTGTCGGTACGTGTAACATGCGAAGGGCTCGCCACAGTAGCCTATGAAGGACTGCCCCGTAGGCGTTGGCTAAGTCCAACCATATTACGTGCAATTGTGTTCTCTCATGCTTGGCTCTCTGGATAGCCTCCCAAATCATGGTCGCGCGTTCAAGGCACCCAGGAACGCCTGGAATGCCACCCTTCTGAACACTCGTATCTATGTACTTATTAGTCATCAGATACTGTGTGAGCCGGCGAGCCATGACTGAGAAGAATATCTTACCCTCGACATTCAACAGCGAGATGGGCCTGAATTGGGAAAGACTCTTCGAGTCCTGCTCTTTGGGAATGTAGACCCCATTTGCCTTTGACCACTCTGGACATATGTGATTGCGGATCCACGCTTGTCTCAACAAGACGTGAAGCATTTTTAGGATTTTCGGGCAACGCTTGTAAAGAACGTACGGGACACCGTTCGGACCTGGGGCAGACTTGCCACTGGCTTTTTCACAACGTCCTCAACCTCAGACCAAAGGGGAGGTACCATTTTAAATGGTACCTTCGGCACCGAAGGCTGTTTAAGACCGCTAAGGATCTCTGGATTGTCATCGAGAGGCTCTCTCCTCTTTTTATCCGAGTACATCTTGCGTAGATGTAGCTCTAGTTCTTCCTGACTGACAACCAGAGTCCCAGACTTCGGTTGCTCGAATAGACCTCGGGCAAACTGATACGGGTCCCTAAAGAATTTCTCTCGCTCCCTTTTGGTTCTCCGTCTGTTGTTACAGAAACGCTCAGCGCGACAGAGGGCACTGTGTTTGTTCTTTAAATGCACCCACACTTCGTACAGCCCCTCCCGTTCGCTGCCCGTAGCGGCTTTGAACCGTTTTCTGAGGGCATTCTTGTCTGCCCGACACTTCAGAATGTCCCTCTGCCTCCTGCTAGTATTCTGCTTGGCACCCGGCTGTGCCTTTACTACTGTCCCGAACTCGCGGGAGCAGTGTTCATATATTACATCACCAAATTTAGTAAGCTTGTCGCCTAGCGACTTCTTGTTTAGAGTTTGTTTTAGTACCTCACATAATGTAGCCTCCAACTTACACCACACCACCTTCTCGCTCGCAGGTGGAAACCTGATCTTGGAACGCACTTCTTCAGAAATCATCAAAGGTGCTCCTCCGCAGTCGACGTCATGGGCCTCTCCGGGCGAGTGGGGTTCACCCTGCCCGTCGTACCCTGACGACTCAGAAACTACCACAGGAGTGGTAGTTTTGCGACGGCGTTTACTGCGTGGAGCACCCTCGCATTTCATTCTTCCGGCATGCGTTCTCAGACCATGCAACCCCGTGAAGCTTTTTCCACATGTACAGAGCCAGCCCGGACGTTGGGCGAGTATCTCAGTCCGGGGGCTAGCAAAGTCGTCAACGAGGGTATCAATCAGATTGGGCCCTTCATTCTCCCCCCCCCCCCCTTTCGGAGGGCCCTGGGGGCATATTTCATTGTGGTCGTACGAAATCGGAGGTATTATACTGTGTTAGGGGTGATCAACCCGGTCCACAGTCGACATCTGTCTCCAGATGTCAGTTTATCCCCCCGGCGATACCGGGGGGCCAGTCTTTCCATAGGTGTCAAAAGGACTTTCCCGATAGTCACCAGTCTTTCCTGGTAGTCTTGTGGGCTAGCCACGTACAATAAGAATAAACTCACAGGGAGCAAGTACAGCGGGGATCTACAGTCATCAGTAGAAATTATCCTCTTTCGACACACGTTTCGGCCCACGATTCCTAAACGTATTCGGAGGTGGGCCCACCTGAGTTCATGAAGCTCAGGGCTGCTTCCCCGCTGCACAGAATTACCGGATGGTGTTATTATTTCGGCCAGAGACAAGACGACTTAGTGGTTTCGAAGGAGGTACTGTGAGATAAGAAGTCGCCGCGACAGCGTAATTAAAACAGTCCGCATGCCTGGACGACCGAGCGACAAGCTTACTTTGGTTTACCGGACACATGTTGGACTTTTATTAGCAGTTGGCAGAGAAGATACATACATACACAACTGCTTAACACTTAAAAAGGTGAAATAGAGACACCTAAGTCAGCCATGAAAATGTATGCATGTAATCAATATAAAATAGATACATAAAAGTGAGACAATTGCCAGATCTCCTAGGCTAGATCTCAGGATATCCTGTCCAAATCACAAAGATACTACACAGACAGAAGGTCTTGGAGATGACATCTTGTCATCATCGGACAATCTAGGAGCTGTGAGGAATAAAGCATATAAGGCATCAAACTGCACTTAGCCTCTTTCTGTCTATGATGCCTCCCTCAGCTCCTGATGATTCGACTGTCTTTGACTCTGGTAATTCTGTTCAACTGGATCAGGTAGTGAAAGAGTACTTCACCATAGAAGACACAGCAACTGTACCGGTATTTAGCAAGTCTCTATCACCAGTAAGGACACACAATGTCTTTGAGCCACACTAAGCTCTAGCACTGGTAGCTGTTTGAGGTACCATCTCCCACATGTTGGAGATGTCAGGAACCTTCACAGGGGTTAGCTCGTGGTTGGATGGTTGGTGGATGTTGGTTTGACTGTGAATCTTCTGCCAGCTCTTCAGAAAAGATCCATCCTGTCAAGAAAATAACTCAACATTAGTCATCACCAAGAGGGTAACATCTTGACAGGAAAGACAGAGCAAGCATCAGTCATCAACCCCCATCTGCTGACTCCTCCCTGCTCTCCTGTTTCATTCCTCAGATTGCCTCTCCAGACCAAAAGACATAAGTCTCCTATATTTATCTGTCTGTTTAGTGCAAGAGAAGGCAAGTCAGATATACAGTGGAGATAGATAAAGTGGTCTAACACATATATCACTCTCCCTCTCTCCCCTCACTCTGCACACAGACACCAATATTTACTGTCAGTACCTGCATTCACTAGCTTTCCCAACCGCCCCAGCACTCATTGATCTGGGTCAAGCACACACATACTTTGATTAACAAAGCCCTGACCCAATTCTGTCCCCATTTCGTATGTACAGATTCTCTAGTTAGTTTCAAACGTACACAATTGTAAGGGTATTAAGTTTTATCAGTATGGGTGGTTTATTGAGGGCATAAGCTATTTAGTCTGTATAGTGGAAGATCTACGTTCGAATCCGCTTCTCTAGCGATCAAGAACGGTCGAACTAAGTGGGATCACACAGCCGATACTGATTTCTCTACAGCAGTGACTACTTTACAGACATCATTCTAGGTACTCGTAAACTATAATTAACTTACCCAAGCATATGTAAAAACTGAGACATTCCAGATTGCCTTGGAAAGTGAAATTTATACAGGCACAGATTAACACATCTGGACACTTGAGAAGCTGGCAAGGAGAATAGCGTCACTTAGACACCTCAGGCGTTGGTACAAAAGGAGTCCCATGTATACTTGGGCAAGGAGTAAATCGGTTTCCAAGAAACCTCAAATAATTCCCTTAATATATCTCCAAGAGATATACATTTAAAAGTGGAGTTTAGTTAAAGTAACCAGAAAAGGCAGACATAATAATGTTGTCCAATACAGGCCTATATATATATATATATATAAGGGACTATATATTTCTGGGCGAGTCCAAGTTTGAATTTTGTGCAGATTACAGGTAAGACAGGTTATCAGCCTTACAGACCGATGCGTAATGGCTATTATTTCACGACAGCCATATTTAAAACCCGGCTATGTTTAGGGCCCACGGAAAAAGCCAGGGTAGGGCTTCAAATAAGAAAAAATTGCATTCTACGTGGGGGCGATATAACAAAAAGCCTTGTTTACAGTAAATATATCCTTGTTATGTAATGCATGCAAATTGTTGTTTTATTAAATGTATTATTATTATTATAACTCATTGTTATTATTATTTTATTATGCACTAATTGACAAATGAAATTACAGTATTTGAAATAATATCAAACGTCTATAAATATATTTAATAAAGAGAATACCAATACGTGACTAGAAAAGATAACTGGCGGGATGGGGGAGGGGGGGGGGGGTAACTGCATAAATACTGTAGATCTAAATGTGTGTGAGATTTCAATTTCCTGCGCCTTTGACTCTCACCAAGGAACGTCGATCCATCGATGGTTTGTCCCTTTTAGGCTGCTTCCCGAACCTTTAGCACTCTGAGATTTAAAAAAAAATGTTATAAAACTAGATAGGTAACGGTAAAGGTGAGAAGATCGACTTCAGTGCACTGGGTTTTTAGCCCATAGGGCTCAGTCTCTATCAAAACAGCTTGCTGCCTGCCGAGAGCGTCGAACAGAGCACGAACTACGTAGTTCCGTCGACGATCCCCAGTGATTTCCAAAAAAATTGCACTCGTGAACTGAACGTCATCGCCATGAAACGAACCCACTATCATTAGAGCTCAAGGCAAACGGCTTGATCACTCCGCCACGGGGATGCCCGCTTCCCACCCCCACCCAAAACTGTATAGCAAACCAGCATGGTGGGCCCCAGATACCATGTTTAACCGCCAAAGAAGTGTTAATTAAATCACCCATAACGGTTAAACTGGTGTATAATTTACAACAGGGCTATTGAACTAAATTTACTCTGAGGACCAGAGCATTCTGATTAAACTTCCGTCTTGCCTTTCCTCTGAGCCTCGAGCATCTGCCAGAACGTCTCGTCCCTCCCCCATGCATCAATCTCACCAGACTGGTGATCCATCTGCTCTTCCGAACTGTACACGCTCTCTTACAAGGCACTAACCACGTCTGCCTTATCATGTATCAGTATTCCACCAAGTTGTGCACAGCCAGCCAATATGTCCGCCTGTTCATTTCCCTACACACCGGCGTGACTCGGGTTAAAAATTCCAGACAATTTTCCTCACCAGTGCCCTCCACAGTGAAGCATGCCACTCTGCACGAAGCATGCCTGTCCTGATGTTCCTCAGCATGCTTTCTGAGTCAAGCCATTTAAATAGCCTTAATCTGCAGTCATGTTCGGGCAAGGAATGGAGAATCAACCGGTACATCAAAAAATCATTTCGTCATCTGCCAGGATTCCAGTGGTTTGAACGTCCATCTTGATATCTTGAGTCCACTGTCGTCCTCTGTATAGGGCCAGTGCTGGATTAAAGCATAAGCTACGTCGGCTACAGATTAGGTCCTCGTCGTTTTAGTTAGGTTTAGGGTAAGACGACGGATGAACATCATGACACAAGGGGTAGTAACACATATGTGATCCGTTCTACTTCTGACTCAAGCCTGTCCGAAGAATCTCAGCAAAGTGCACGAACTTTGTAGCGCCGGCGAGGATCCAGAAGTGCTTTCGATAGATTTTTAACTCAACATTTAGGCTACTCATTTTCGATTTCCAACTGCCAAGGGATTTTTTACGTGCGCAACAATACATACGGGCGTCTGATCTTACCACCCAGAGGCAAGGGTACATTACTAGAAGTCCACGTGAAAACATCCCAGCCCTTACCTGGGCTTGAATCCGAAACCTCAAGCACTCGAGACGGACACAGCTCCCTCGTAGGTCTCGCAATTTGCAGAGGCCTACACATTTAAGATCTTTCCACAAATAAAGTTTAGTTTTTTTTTTTTTTTCATTATTTTTATTTTATTATTATTTTCAAATTCCCCAGACATGTTGTAAGTTTATTATTTTAAATTATTAGGGTTTTTTTTTTTTTTTTTTGATGTATTATCTCCTGCTTTTATGTGTTTTTTAACGTGTTGTAGAACGTATTGCGATGTTAGAGTAGCCTTATGGGATGCAATTCTAGTCATTTTGAAGCCCCATCCTGGTTTTTGCCGGTTCCCTAAATATAGCTGGGCCTGAAATACGGCCTAACGGCTGAACGGGGTTTTCGGGACCTCTCCACGGGTGATCCTTATCCGCACTTTGTGTCACCGGGTGATTATCGCTGTGTGTGATGTATTGGTAGGGTACAACTTGCATACATTTACATACATACGTGTCGTTGCCTGTTTGAATTACCTAACGTAATCAGCGTGATATGCGTCAACTTTGACCTTTTATTAACCTAAATAGTTTACAGTTTTGTAAGATTAATAAGTGCCATTTAAATGGTCGGGACCTTGGAGCTGTTTATAGCTTAAGGTTTCACAGACTAAATCTAGCCCTGGTTGGTGTAGATGTAATGACATTCTGTGTGTTCTTTCCAACGCGATGATAAGGTGCTGTTCATTTCCTTAAGGATAGTTATCCTTTGGAAATTTGTTTCGGGTATGCCGGTGTGTTTTGAAATTGGCAGTCAAAAGGACTGGCTGGTTCTGCACCGCTGGGTAGTGAACTGATGTATGACCAGCTGGATGTTGTGAAGGTTTTTTGGGAACGATTGAACAGTGCAGAGTCACAGACAGATCATCACGGTCTGGGAAGAATGGCGATTTGAGGAGTTACTAGGGGATCTGGCCATCGCTTAACTCTCAGGGGAAAGGCGAGACGGATATATAATCAGACAGTTACTGATGCCATCGGAACTGGAACACTTCGCTTGCTGCTGAAGATGAGGACGGAGCGGTTATCTGGGTATCCTGAGTCCTGTGGTGCCGATTCATAATTCAACATTCTACATTCAACATCCCTTAAGGATGTTTTTTATGTGGTAGTTCCATATTCTGCGTGGTCTTCCCCTTGCTTTGTCTCCATATATTTCTTCAACGTGGCTCTCTGTGGCAGTTGATAACAGGGTTTTCAGATTTTATTTGACGTCTTTAATAAACTGTATGGCTGGATCAAGTCCTGGTCTTTTGTTAATCTCTTCAGTTTAATTGTCTCTCAAAAGCCAGCGTTTTAGCGATAGAATAAAGAGCGACTAAGTGGCGAAAGTCTACTAGAATAAATGTCTTATTTCACCAAATGGCAAACTGCAGACATAAATTACATTGCTAGTTAACGAAAGCGATGAGAGGTGCGTCTACTGACAGACAAGTTATTAAAAATGGCGGCCAAACAGTTTATGCAGAACATCGGCGCCGGACGCTCAAGCAACTTTAAGCCCCCAGCCCTTTGAACACTAAGTGTTGTAGTGGGGTGGGGGGGGGGGGCGTTAAGCCCCAAAAATAATTTTACGGAGACTGAGCGCCCTGCCACCACCACTATCATCACTCCCACTTTCACCACTACCACCACCATCCCTACTACCATCACCACCAACACCACCACCACCATCATCACCACCACCATTACCATCACCACCACTACCACTTTCATCACCCCCACTTTCATCACCATCACCACCACCACCAACACCACCATCACCACCACCATCACCACCACCACCACTATAATCACCCCCACCTTCACCACCACCATCACCCCTACTACCATCACCACCACCACCATCACCATCACCACCACTACCACTTTCATCACCCCCACCTTCATCACCACCAGCATCATCACCATCACCACCACTACCACTTTCATCACCCACACCTTTATCACCATCACTACCACCACCACCATCATCAATACCATCATCACCACCACTACTATCATCACCCCCACCTTCACCACCATCACCACCCTACTATCACCACCCACATCACCACCACCACCACCACTACCACCGCCACCATTACTTACAGCTCTTGTTTAAAATAAGTAAAACTAACGGACCTTTCGCCACACATGCAGCAGTATTTAGCGTGTAGGGATAGTTCTACATTGTAAAGACCAATTGAAACTTGATGGTACTATCTGGTCAACATCATGCCGGCCGCCTTCACTTCCCATGACTCACCCTGTAGCCGTTTAAGGCTCTGTCTGCCTGGGAGACGAGGTCATTTCTGAAAGAACACAAATGTCTGGCTCCGTAAGGACCTGAACTCACGACCTTTGTATTTTCAAACCTCTAACCGCTACGCCACGGCGACTCTCTCGTTTAAAGTATCAACTATAAATTCTATTGACAAACATCTCTTATAAAATTGTAATTAGATATAACTCATTCCCTTGTGAGATGCAATTTTTCATTATTTTGAAGCCCCACACAATTGGCCGTAATATAGCCCGGCCATAAATATGGTCTGATGGTGGTTTCTGGGACCTCTCCCCGGGTGATCCTCATCCACATGGTGGCACTTTGTGTCATCAGGTGTTTATCCCTTGTGGGATGTCCTAGTAGGGTGAAATTTACTACTACCTCTTATAAAATGTGTGAATGACTGAGCTCTCAATGTTTCTCTAGGGAGACGCCCCTGATCAAAGGTAGAGTTACGTGACTGCATCAAAAGTCCTATTTAACGAGGGGTCGTTCTAATCAAATTAAAATAAACAGCTTGTCAGCGTTTGTTTAATGTCTATTTTCATTTCTTTGTTTTTCTTCTGTCCCCACAGCCACGTGGGTGATTCTGATTTGCGAACTACTGGAGCAGACAGCCATTTTGTGTGTTCGGGAATTTCCAAAACCACGTGATTAGTTTTGTCAAAGTGATTGGGGACCACTTTCTGCCAGGAAAGGAAACTGTTCGGATCGAAACGAGAATAAACCTTTCTTTTGAAAAGTAATTCTTGTACTGACTTTGTTGGAGTTTCCTTCCTGTACAAGATATTAGGTAAGTACACATCTTTTTTTGTTGTTCCTTTAACACTTTCTTTGCATGCTCAAAATCATTTTTTTTTTTTTAATGAAACAGCAGGGTTACAAATAGGGTTGGCCATAAGGCCCATTATTACATGGACATGGTCCTGTTCACGTTTCCCGGTCCATCTACACATTTTCTCAGTCTGGGCTAGGTCAGAGGGGTGTCACATTGTACTGCTGTTTTTTTTTTTTTTTTTTAGAAGTAGGACGTAAGCACAGGCTGTGGCTAGGGTAATTTGGGTTGGGGCCAATTCTAGATGTTCTTGGGTCGTTAAAAGATGTGTCGTCGCGTAGTATAGAACACACGACATCAGCGCTAATGTAATTAGAGGCAAGACAACGTGACTTCCCTCTGACATAGAACAGTCTGAGAAAAAAATTTATGGAAGGTCAGCCAGTGTGTAGATGGGCTGGAAAACGTGAATAGGACCGTGGGCAGTTGTTTTTCAGGTGTTTCCCGGCCGTTTCGTCGGTACTTCAGAAAAGCGTAAATCGTTCCGATGAATGCAAAATTAGAAATAAGCTCGGGAATGAAACATACGCTTACAGTATATATGTAGACTTTTCTAGATGTCTTAGTTTTAAATACATGTAATGCATGAACTGCGTTGACGAAAATGTTTATTGCAACATGCTTTATTTTTTCGTTGCTGTTACAGACACATTGATTCGTTTATTTGTTGGCGGCAATGTTCTGGGTTTAAACACCATTGATAACCCGTTCACCCCCTTTGCAGCTCAAATTGTTAATAGAATGTCCTGTTTTCAGCTCAAAATATTAGTGTGGTGTCCCGTTTTCAGCTTAAGATATTAGTGGGATGTTCCGTTTTCAGTTCAGAAAATTATAGTCATAATGCTAATAAATATAGACATGAACAGCGATGGCGTAGTGATTAGACTCTAAGTTGTCGGCCATATTGTCTAGGGTCCAGTCCGCAGCAGCGCGAATTGTTTTAAACAATTGACCTTTATCTTATGTCCGCCCGGCTTGAGATAAGTACGAAGGTGGTGTCAACACACAAACTCATACATGCAGTTGCAGATCGCGGATTGAGGAAAGGCATGATCGCCTACGCCAGTCGGTAATGTACTTGGTGAAGACTTGTGGTAATTGAGAAACTTCTTCCTTTTCTTAAACTCCATGGAGTGTTGTGTCTTTGGTATTCATGTTTATCCATAACCTTCTATCTTGTAGCGTTGGTATTCATGTCTATCCACAACCGTCTGTCTTATGGCGTTGGTATTCATGTCTATCCACAACCGTCTGTCTTGTAGCGTTGGTATTCATGTCTATCCACAACCGACTGTCTTGTAGCGTTGGTATTCATGTCTATCCACAACCGTCTGTCTTGTAGCGTTGGTATTTATGTCTATCCACAACCGTCTGTCTTGTAGCGTTGGTATTCATGTCTATCCACAACCGTCTGTCTTGTAGCGTTGGTATTCATGTCTATCCACAACCGTCTGTCTTGTAGCGTTGGTATTCATGTCTATCCACAACCGTCTGTCTTGTAGCGTTGGTATACATGTCTATCCACAACCGTCTGTCTTATAGCGTTGGTATTCATGTCTATCCACAACCGTCTGTCTTATGGCGTTGGTATTCATGACTATCCACAACCGTCTGTCTTATAGCGTTGGTATTCATGTCTATCCACAACCGTCTGTCTTGTAGCGTTGGTATTCATGTCTATCCACAACCGTCTGTCTTGTAGAGTTGGTATTCATGTCTATCCACAACTGTCTGTCTTATGGCGTTGGTATTCATGTCTATCCACAACCGTCTGTCTTATGGCGTTGGTATTCATGTCTATCCACAACCGTCTGTCTTATAGCGTTGGTATTCATGTCTATCCACAACCTTCTGTCTTGTAGCGTTGGTATTCATGTCTATCCACAACCGTCTGTCTTGTAGCGTTGGTATTCATGTCTATCCACAACCGTCTGTCTTATGACGTTGGTATTCATGTCTATCCACAACCGTCTGTCTTATAGCGTTGGTATTCATGTCTACCCACAACCTTCAGTCTTGTAGCGTTGGTATTCATGTCTATCCACAACCGTCTGCCTTGTAGCGTTGGTATTCATGTCTATCCACAACCTTCTGTCTTGTAGCGTTGGTATTCATGTCTATCCACAACCGTCTGTCTTGTAGCGTTGGTATTCATGTCTATCCACAACCGTCTGTCTTATGACGTTGGTATTCATGTCTATCCACAACCGTCTGTCTTATGGCGTTGGTATTCATGTCTATCCATAACCGTCTGTCTTATGGCGTTGGTATTCATGTCTATTCATAACCGTCTATCTTATGGCGTTGGTATTCATGTCTATCCACAACCTTCAGTCTTGTATTTTCAATCAGTTCTGACACAGACGATTCTCCATGCCATGATCTCAAACTGTCCAGCATCTTTTCTCTCTCTCGGTCTCCATCTGCCTCTCCTCCCCTCCAATTATTGCACAGTCTCGATTTATTCCAGTTGTCTCCTTCTCATGACATGACCAAAGAATGTAGATTGTCTTCCTTCGATGTGGGTCAGTTTCTTCCAAGACATCTTCATTATTTGTTTTATTTGACCAAAATCTTGTCATCATTCGCCTGTAAAACCACTTCTCTATTGCTTCTAAATATTTTTTTTTTTATTAACAGGTCATTGCTAACTATTATTATAGATTTCAAAGACCTATATTTTATTGCCTAATCCGCACAAGGTGGGCTATGTGCTCAGCATCACTCCCGCAGCCTTTACCTCCCAGGATCACACCTGATACCCATTTAAGGCTAGGTCGACCCCGGAACCAGCTTCGTTTGGATTTTAACCGACGACCCTTTCAATGCATAGATGAGCATCCAGCCACTACACCACAGCGAACCCCTTAACCATATTAGCTACCTACTAATTATTAACCTCACGGTCTACTTCCCGCGGATGTTTCCCTTACCGGACTTGGCAGGTATTTTCTGGCAATGCTCAAAGGTCATTGAAAAGCCACCGGTCTGTCATCACATCCGCATCATTGTTGACACTGCTGAAACATCTAATTTCTGGAATTTGTTCCATAATACTTCCCTACTCTATTTTTGCAGTGTCCCCTATTTGACCCGCAAACACCCAGCCAGGTCACATTACTGTTATGGATTCTAAATATAATCGTTGAAGCATCAAAATAGAGCTTTACTCTGAAACCCGCAAACAACAGATTTCCGATGTTGACTGAATCGGTGACATTATACCCATAAAAAATTGACTAGTCAGATTTAGGATTGTGACCCGCAATCGCAAAAACGCAATTAGAATCCAGAATGACACCACAAAGTTGCTAACATAATACCAAAAATGCACCTAATTGGATTAAATGTAGCATACATTTGGCAAATGTAAAATAAAAGAGTTGGTGTAGTTTTTATTTCCTTTTCGAGACTTGTTGAAAAGAATAAAATCCTGATTAATCTACTCTAACGGCACGCTTGTTAAGCAGACAGTGGGTCTCTTTTGTTCCCCCCCCCTCACCCTCCCCCCGCCCCACCCCCGCCCGCCCCCACAAAAGGGGCTCCATTGCCATGCAGAAAATATTTTTATCAAAACCATATTGGTCAGCAAATGGGAAGGTAAGAGAACGAACGAACTTTATTTTCAAATGGTCACAAATTAGGCACGCGAGCCTATCTTACATTTAGCCCTTCCAAACTCCCATCTTTCACACAGAAGTTGTACTTCATCACTTAAGCATACAGAGAGGTAATATCCGGGGATGCCAAGGCAGCAGGCGTGATATTGACTACATCGCCCAACGAGTGTCAGTTGGTCTATGGGATGTGGGTCTAGCTCTGTGTGCACATAAGGCCTAAAGGCATGGAAAAGGGTCCTTAAATTAAATATTGGACCACATACATAGCGGGCTAATATTGAGGCTGACAAACTTGGGGTGATTCCTGAACGGTGATATAAATATCCGAAAATCCCTAGGTAGCAAAATTGTTTTCCCTTAAAGTATTTTATTTCTACACAAATAAGGAGACGGTATTCACCACAAAGTGTCTAAAAAAAGGGGGCCGACACTCACAACAAAGTGTCTAAAAAGTCGCCGACACTCACAACAAAGTGTCTAAAAACTCGCCGACACTCACAACAAAGTGTCTAAAAACTCGCCGACACTCACAACAAAGCGTCTAAAAAAGACGCCGACAATCACAACAAAGTGTCTAAAAACTCGCCGACACTCACAACAAAGTGTCTTTTATAGTAGCACTCAAAAATCTGATCACTACAAAAATTTACTGGTACTGTGAACCGCTAAGGAAAATTATTTGTTTCCCCACCTTTGGATTCAACAGTCTGTTCTTGGAATATGAAACTAGATAACAAAATAAACTGCGTGTTGATTGTGGCAGAGTTTCCTAACGTCTTTCTCGCAGTACTATTTGTTACAGTCGCTAGGAACCAGGACAGAAACTCTATTTGCATGTCATTACAGGGTTCTGTCTGATAGAAATGCCATCTAACCTTGGTGTACTCCTCTCTCTCTCTCTCCCTCTCTCTCTCTCTCTCTCTCTCTCTCTCTCTCTCTCTCTCTCTCTCTCTCTCTCTCTCATGTGTCTCTTCTCTCGTTCTCTCTTGTCTCTTCTCTCTCTCTTGTCTCTTCTCTCTCTCTCTCTCTCTCTCTCTCTCTCTCTCTCTCTCTATCTCTCTATCTCTCTCTCTCTCTCTTGTTTCTGTCCGTCAGTCCGTCCACCCGCCCGCCCGCTATTTCGTCCGTGCATCCATCCCCCATCTGTCTATATCCTATTTGTTTCTTCACATGTTTCTGACTGTCTGTCATTTGTCTTTCTTGTTGCCTTTCTATCATTTTGCCATTCTTTGTTTTGCTATCTGTATTTCTTTCTCTTCATTTTCTTCTCCTCTAATATTTTTTTTTTTCATTTTTCTAAAACGTCTTCATTCGATTCCCCCATCTCCTAATAGAGCACGTACCAATTGCTAGCTTCACCCAGCTCTCCGTCAGTCTCACGTTGGCGTGGCTTTATGCCAGTCCCAAACTGATTTATGATTATAGTACATTCCAAATTTCGTGCCCTCAAACTTTAAGAAATGTATCAAAAACTCACGAACGGATAAAAACCAATTTTTGCTTGTTGTCTTAGATTTCCAATGTCCTTATGCTTTTATAATTTACATTTGCACATAATCTTTCTGTGTCTTCTTCTTGCCAACCCACAATGAAACTTAAGCCCTCAACCAACTCACGCAAGTTGTTCGATCCTTGGCTTTCGCCTGCAGATCTCCCCATGTTCTCCTAAAATTTTTAATTACACTCTCTATCCCCCTTTTCCATGTGTCTTTTACTGTTTTCTGAAAGCGGTGACTTTCTCTGATCTTTGTCGGGCTAATAGTGTGTTGTATCCCCAAAAGTATAACATACAGTAATTGATATAAATCATTTACACAATCGTAGAGATTATTTTACATGTGCAGCATTGCTGGTGATTATTTTAATAGCCTGTCCTGCATACAATGCAATATTGTGTTTATCTACCTCACGGGAGGTTAATGAGAGTCATTTCGCCGTTTTTGTGTGTGAACAGATTACCTTTAAAACATGTGCAATTTGTTATTTCATCATCACTTCGACGACCGTGTTACCCATTGGCAACTTCGTTGCTGGTCAGGACAGTGTTTAGGTTTGTCTACTTTGATCACATCAACACTGCAGGAGTGAGTCCTTTTCAGGGCTGGTGGCAGCGTGCAAGGCTAAGCCATTTTATATGGCGCACATAACATAGCCACAGTTATAACTTTTGAAACTGACTATAGCAAAAACTTAGTAAAGGAGCACACGCATTTAGATTTAAATGTTAGTACCATTTTTTTTTTTTCGTTTCTTTGTGTCTGTTTTGAAGGTGCGCGCGCGAGCGTCTCTGTGTGTGTGTGTGTGTGTGTGTGTGTGTGTGTGTGTGTGTGTGTGTGTGTGTGTGTGTGTGTGTGTGTGTGAACGTTTCCACATTTAACCTTAACCACTTTACACCTTTAATTGTCATGCAACTTTCACTATAATTTCTTTCTTCAAATGATTTGTAGTTGTACAAAATAGCAAACATTTCTGAAAGTAATATTGTTTGCCTAATAAGTTAGCAAAAAAGAAATATGTAGACCTAAAGAAACATCTAGATTAGGCAGACAGACGAAAGAGAATAATAAGTTATCACAAGAAGTTAGTTAAAGTATAATTTGTAAAGAATAATCAATAAACACAATGGGAAGTGAAGGCGGTCGGTGCGTTGTCGATCCAATTGCCCATATATTAAATAATAAAAAAGTGACATAAAATGTATTGATTGGCACTCATAGAAAGAAGTAGAAAGATAGAAGAACACACTAGACAACATACAAATCGAAAGCGATAGTTACCGTGCCGGGAATCAAACCTGTCACCTCCTGACGGCGTGTGCGCCTCGCTATGGAAACAAGCACACTAAGAACATGGTCAACTAAGCACCACCTAAAAAAGGTGTCTTTTTGGCCATGTCTATCGTACAGCTTGAAATCCACAACTATGGAATACAGACTGAATACACATTACCTATATAATTTGATCTGTATATACCAGAGGATCTTAACCTGTACGCCATCTACAAAGAATTAATAGACACTCCTCTACCACTCTAGAAATAGAAATATAAATTTAACAAAATTTGCCTACTTGCTTTGCTCTACACACACCCAACAAAATTTCACGTTAAGCCAGCATCCCCGAAGAGGAAGCTTGAGGTTATAGTTTTGACAAGCTTTTTTTTTTTTTTTTTTTTCGCTGTTTTAAATGGCTTAGCATTACTCGTCACAAAGAGCCCTGAAAAGGATTCCTGCGGTGTTGATGCGATCAAAGAAAATAGACCGAAATACTATCCTGACCTGCGACGAAGTCGTCTACCGGCGAGCCAATGGGCGACCTGGTCGCCTAGGGAAAGAAATTCAAGAAACAGAAAGTAGTGTCTGCCGCAGTTTCAGCTAGCCAGCAGCAGGTTGAACGTGTGTATGAGTGAAGTTTTTAGTTATCTTTCTTAAAACGACATGAACATTGAATCTGTCGCTACGAGAGACAAAATTAGGAACATACAATGAGTGAGCGGGGTTGCCACTCAAACCACAACACAGTGTGTCAGTCGCCATTTCAAGGGCAAACGTAGAAGAAGAATAAAGAGACCATACTACCCGAGAGTAACAAATCTCCTACCATCTAACTCATTTAGTTTATCAAGTGTTCACAATTCATCACTTGGGGAAGAGCTTCTTTTGCGCATGAGTTCCGTAGCCATTCTGGAACAGTCTATACATCATTCTTGTCCATTTGTGACCTTCCTCCGTGGTCATACGTAATTACCCGAAGTATTACCCGTGAGCCATTTCTGGACTTTCTCATGAAATGGACGCGCCTGTTTCCCGGTCTAATTGGCGATAGGATCTCGTCTGCTTTGGGAGATTGTTTGCGACCACAAAGACGCTGATGACTATATTACGGGTAATGTCGTGGGAAAGGGTGGAAGGGGGGAGGGGGGGGGCTGCGTTGTCTCGAGGCATGGTGTCTGCCTCGAGTGCTAGAGGTTTCGGGTTCAATCCCCAGTAAGAGCTGGGATTAGTCACCTGGACTTGGACTTCTAGTAATTCCCCCGGGTCTCTGGGTAGTGAGACCGGACGCCCGTGTGCATTGTTGCTCACGTAAAAAATACCCTTAGCAGTTGGAAATCGAAAAGAATAGCCTAGATGCGCTGCCTGGGCAAAATTTGGAGTTTAAAATCTACCCAAAGTATTTCAGGGTCCTCGCCGGTGTTACAGAGCCTGTGCACTGTGCTGAGCTTCTTGGGACTCAGACTTGAGTTAGACGAAGAACAGAACACTAATGGGTTACTACCAGTGTGCCATGATGTTGATCCGTTGCTAAAAACCTATACATATTTTTTTAAGGGTTATGTGAAAGTAATCACCCGTGTGTTGCTGGGGTCCCCAGACAGGCATGGAATATGGAAAACGTACTTTGCTAAGCGTGTCGTAAGATGCGACTATGTGTATGGTTTGTAGTGGAAGTGGTTCCTCATCCTGATAATATCAAGTGCTACAAGTCACTCTAAGTAAAGGCGGCCGGCGTGATGCTGACCACATCACCCATCTTGTACCGATTGGTCTATAAAAATAAAGGTCTAGCCCTATATGCCCTATACGCCTAAAGGCGTGGAAAAGGGTCCTTTTCTTTACTTTACTTTTACAAGTCACTCTTCGCGTTGGGAGCCAGTTTCAGTTTTTCAAAGCATGATCTGTGAGTCTGTTATATAACAACATGTCGAACCGTGCTACTCTAAAGCTATCGGAATAATTGCCGTGACTTTCTGCAACTCAATTCCCATGCTAGATGTTGTGGCTTTATACGTTAGGATTTTTTTTTTTGGGGGGGGGGGGGGGGGGGGGTTGGGACATAGTATGCGTTATTAAATTACAGTAAGAAGCACCCTATTTTTTTCCTGATTTCGATCAACCTTTGTCTTCTGTCATCAACGTTCGTCAGAATTTTTCTGTTCCACATCCTCGTTTCTTTAAGTTCATTTATCTTCCATTTTAGTGACTGTTTAATAATTATCTGTCCGCCTCTCGTCAGCGTGTACCTAATATCCCACCATCTTGTTTGTCTTAAAACTGTTGATACCTGGGGTTGTCCAGACATAACTCTTGTGATGTCGCCTTTCTTTTATTTAGCCAATTTCATGTTAATTTTTCTCAGGCCCCTTTTTGTGTGTGTGTGTGTGTGTGTGTGCATTTAACTTTCCTTCCATAATAAACTACTCAACATAAACTTACCTATAGAAACAACAAGTTACGTTAATTTCCCTTACATGGCGTTTCACAACCAACCTCAGAAATTACTTTTTTTTTTTTTTCTAAATGGTTTTGTGATTTTTTCTAGGCAAATTTACGTTAAGCAGTTTTCTATTGTTCTCAATAGTCGACCCCCGATACCACTGTCGAAACAACGCAAGACGGTCTGCTGTCAAATGGCCTGCAGCTGGAATAAAACCTGGCACCTCGGCATTACGAAGCGCATTTACAACGCTGAACCCGCAGAAGTCGACAGCCATAAACGGCCAGTAAAGGATACG
>CAJHNH020003748.1:37500-58520 GCA_905116865.2 Candidula unifasciata
AGTTCGGATTCGAACCGAAGACTTTTAGATCCGCAGAGGATCGTCTAGCCCAGTGGCTCCCAAACTTCATAATGCCGCAACCCTTTAATACAGTTCCCCATATTGTGGCGACCCCTAAACAATTAGTTTCCTTCACAGCGTCATTGAATATGTGTTTTCCGATAGTTTATATCGACCGTAAAAAGGGTTGCTACCGGCAGTTTGAAAACCGGATGCTAGGAAGAGGTAGAAATAGATGAATTATGTACAGCTGTCATACTCTATGCCATATAAATACATTCACATTCAGAAAA
The DNA here is from genome assembly GCA_905116865.2 of Candidula unifasciata. Taxonomy (NCBI): domain Eukaryota; kingdom Metazoa; phylum Mollusca; class Gastropoda; order Stylommatophora; family Geomitridae; genus Candidula; species Candidula unifasciata. The sequence continues at coordinate 37,794 of CAJHNH020003748.1, forward strand.
TAATGTCCCACATTTATTTAGGTGAATAATAAAGATAGAATAATGAAATGTTACTCCTCAGGGTTGAAATACATGTGAAATTAGGTTAGTTGCGTATCCTGTACAGGACGTTGCAGAACCAACCCCAACAGCCCCTGATGTGTTTTTTCTAGGCAAATTTACGTCCAGTAGTTTGCCATTCCCCACTGGACGGTCGGCTTTCTTGATACCACTGTCGAAACCAACGCAAGGCGCATAGCCCGCAGCTGGGATCGAACCCGGCATCTCGGCATTACGAAGCGTTCGCGTCGACTTTAGAGCCGACACATGTGAAATACATATATAAAATCATACCTTATTTATGTTTTTTTTTTTTTTAAACATATACCAATAGCATCTATCCGTTCTTTATCTTAAAGTCCGTACCAGTGTTTGTAGTCATGTCTTGCCACAACCTTCTGGCCTGTGTACTTTCAGTCAGTTCTGACACAGATGATCTTCCATGTCACGATGTCAAACTGTCCAGCATCTTATCTCGCGGTCTCCCTCTGCCTCTCCTACCCTCTATCATTCATACTGTTATGAGGAATCCTTCTCATCACACGACCAAAGAATGTAGATTGTCTTTTTTTTTATGTGGGCAATCAATTATCTTCGTCAGACAGTTTCTTTCAAGACATCTTCATCTTCATTTGTAATCTTTCCAGGGTATTCTCATCATTCTTCTATAAAACCACATTTGAACTAATTACTTAAAGAGGTTTAAATGAAAAATGTGATTTACAAACAGATAATTATTATCCAGTGGTCTCTAGTTATGGCATCCGCCCTAAGTGCTGGAGGTCCGGGTTCAAACCCTGGTGTAATTTGGGATTTTTTAAAGTGGATGCTTAATAATTTTTTCTGGTCTCTGGATAGTAAGATCGGACGCTCGTGTGTATTCTTGTGCACATACAAAAAATCCATTGGCAGTTGGAAATCAAAAAAAAAAGAGTAGCCTAACGGATCTGCCCGGGCAAAATTTGGAGTTCAAAATCTACCGAACGTATTTCAGGATCCTCGCCGGTGCAACGGAGTTCGTGCACTTCCCTGAGATTCTCCAGACTTCGGCTTGAGTTGGAAGTAGAACGGAGCACTTACGGGTTACACCCGTGTGCATTGGTGTTGATCGAATAGTCGTTAGTCGAGGTTGCAACATCAGTGCAGACGGGTTCCTCCACACCTGCTTAGTTCCTGCACCAGTAAAAAAATTACACATTTCCCTCGCTGACCCACTTGAAAACTAGTGAAAGACTTGTCAGTCCCAGCAAAATCTTGAAACTAGCACATGCAAAGTAAAGATGCATAAGGCTGCTGTCAGATATGCCAACCTAACTCAAACACCAGCATTGTAGCTCAGTTTGAGTGCACACGGTCAATCACGAAAGTGGGCATTGCTTCCGCAGAAGTGCACTCCGTGGCTATTCACCATTCTGCTCCGGTAAACAAGACTTTGCGGGCTCAACAACAACAAAATAAAAATTTTATTTGAAATCAGCAGCTCACAATGCCGCACCAAATACTACATTCATTATGATAGACTGGCTGCCTATAAAGAAACTGGTAAATATTATAAACGTTTCTGTATATCTTGTCATGTAGGTTGTGCAGTCGATACGGGAGCATCGTCGATCGATGAGTTCACAGAGTTTAGACCTCATAAATTAGATGTATAGGTCTGAGGATGTTATTCATTCTGTGAAGAAATTATTACGTAAACAGCACAATACCTGACGTAGACAAGTTGTGCATGTAGGACCAGATTTAGACTTGTTGAAGCCCTAAAGTATATAAAACCCTGAGGCCCAACCGCTTTAAATTTCACTAGCGAATCTCAAAAACCATTAAAATATATACGGATTTTTAAACATAATGAAAGTTAATGAAAGGTGAAAGTTGACATATATGAAGCTGACACACACACACACACACACACACACATATATATATATATATATATATATATATATATATATATATATATATATATATATATATATATATATATATATAAAGAGAATGCATTGGAAGAAACTGACTCACGAAGAGAACTGTTTGCCCACATCAGAAAGAGACCATCTACATTTTTTGGGGTCATTTCTTGAGAAGGAAAATACTGGAGTATATCGTGGCAGTAGGAACGTTGGAGGGGAGAAGAGGCAGAGAAAGATCGAGAGAACAGACGCTGGGCAATCTGACAAATTGACAAGGGGTTGACTAGTGGGGGGGGGGGGTCATCTGTGTCAGAGTGATTAAAAGTACACGAGACAGAAGGTTGTGGATGGACATGTCTACTATGCCACAGGGCGTAGATTTTAAGATGAAGTTGATCTGTGTGTATGTATATATATATATATATATATATATATATATATATATATATATATATATATATATATATATATATATATATATAATTTAAATGGGCTACGAGTTTCGATACATGCCTTAGATAATAGACCAAAAATAATGGTAATAGCACTAGGAAACTTCAGAAGGGAAAATTTTTTAATAAAAAAAATTAGTTGAAAAAGAATTGTATTTGTGAGGAAAAAAATAATTTTTTTTCGATACCCATACAAATCAAGTCTCCGTCTCCACAGACGGTCATGTTTCAGACAAGCCTGTCTCTGTCTGCACAGACGGTCTTGTCTAAATTAACTTTGTCTCCGTCTCCACAGACGATCTAGTCTAAATCAAGGCTGTCTCCGTCTCCACAGACCGTCTTGTCTAAATTAAGGCTGTCTCCGTCTCCACAGACCGTCTTGTCTAAATCAAGGCTGTCTCCGTCTCCACAGACCGTTTTGTCTAAATTAAGGCTGTCTCCGTCTCCACAGACCGTCTTGTCTAAATCAAGGCTGTCTCCGTCTCCACAGACCGTTTTGTCTAAATTAAGGCTGTCTCCGTCTACTCAGAAGGTCCAGCATAAATCCAACATAGCTGGCATGCTTGTTTGTGTGTGTGTGTGTGTGTGTGTGTGTGTGTGTGTGTGTGTGTGTGTGTGTGTGTAGAAGTGGGCAGAGTTTTGCCGAAAATTAGAATGTGCAAAGGGCACAGTGAGTGTTATTTTGTCGGTGAATGACATACCCCATCAGTAGATTCAACAGAAAGCAACATACAACAATTTTCCGTTTACGAACAGGACACTGCAAACTCAACTACCACAGGCATAAAATAAAGACTGTACAGTCCCCACAGTGTGCCCGCCTGAATGGACCACAAATATACTGAGCACATTCTGCAGACTTACCCACTCTATATACAACTTCAAAAAGGCACCTGGTCTCAAGAGAAAAAAAGTGTGCGGAACAAGCTATGGGGAACCGTGAAGGACCTGCTGCTGACATGCGAGTTCATAGAGGCAAACAACCTGATGGTTTGATCTGAGCATACGAAACTGAACGCCAAGAAGAAGAAGTACAAACAGTTTGGTAGTAAAACTATAAACCCATCGTATTTTTGTACATTGATTACCTTACTGAAATTTTTTGTTTTGTTTTGTTTTCGTTTCAGTTGATGTCTGAATTATTCCCTTAAAGAAATGGGACAAAGTAAGTCATTTTATATCCCTCTTCCTATTGATTGATTGATTGATTGATTGATTGATTGATTGATTGATTGATTGATTGATTGATTGATTGATTGATTGATTGGCACCTTTCGGTCTTTCCAGGCGATAGTGTTTTTTTTTTTTTTTTGTGTGCGCTATGAGGAGGCATGAGACTCACAGCCCATGACAATGGTCAGTGTGACTAGCAAGACCCGCCCGTGTCAAGAAAAGTCTTCCACGATGATAGCATGGGATTTCAGCACCATTGTTGTCAACATTTGTGTTTAATCCTTTTCTTTTCAGACGCTCAGCTCTCATCCTTTCTGCAATCATTTCTTCCTTCAGTCTCATTCCCTTCTCGATACGCCCTTTCGACAACAACACAGTCCATGGCATTTTGTTCCCATGAGTCCACCTCAATACTTGTATCATTCATGTCCCACATCTTTATACCGTAGTACAGGTCGGCCTCGACATCTTCTTCCTGTCTTTAGCTCATCAGAAAGGATGTCCTTAGAGACTCTGCCATCCTCCATTCACCAGGTGTGACCCAGCCACCTAAGCCTTCATAGACTAAGCATGGAAAAGACTGTTGTAGTACCTGCTCTTTCCAGTAGCTCAGTGTTTGTGATTGTGTCCTGCCACTTAATGCCAAGTATTCTTCTTAGGCATCGCATGTGAAAGCTATTAGGCCGTCTCTCCTGGTGCTAATAGGCTGATCACGTTTCACTGCCATAAAGCAGAATGCTGAGAACACAAGTCTGATAGACAAGGGTTTTTGTTTTAATTGTGCGCTTTCTGTTCTCTCAAACTCTCTTTGTCATTCTGCTCATTGTTGTTGCTGCCTTAACTATCCTGATGTTGATTTCTTGGTCCTCAATATGCTTAAATTAGGAGGGAAACAAACGTTTTTCAAAAAGAGGTCTTTCTGATGAAGTAAGTGGTCAAGCAGTCTGCTCGGTCCTTGAAGATTTTGGGTTAGTTTCACGAATTGTGTCGTCTAAAGATCGTCGCTGTAGCTATGGTTTACGTGCTATATGCGAGGCTCTCGGCAGTCTGTTAGCGTTCTGCAGACAGAGACCAGGTCAAGAATGATAATACCCGCCGTAGTGGTGTCGATCTCGATTTTAACTTACACTTATTAAGGGGTTTGAATAGGTGTGCCAGATGTACTTCTTTGTCCAGTACTTTGCGGGCTGTTTGAGCGGATGTGTCTGTCCACCTATTGTGATTTCTTATACAGGAGAGGTACACTCATAAAAACTATAGTCTACAACACATGGGAACATCGGATCTACCATCTTAACTAGTCTACACAGAAGATATACACTCATAACTATAGTCTACAACATACCACTAGATCTACACTCCTACCTACGGCATACAATATATCAGTAGATCTACACTTATGACTATAGTCTACAATATACCACTAGATCTAAACTTATAACTATAGTCTACAACACACGAGAACGTCAGGTCTACCCTCGCAACAAGTCTGCAAAACTAGATCTACTCGCATACCTATAATCTTCAATATACCACACTACCTATACGTATAACTATAGTCTACAGCATACCGCTAGATCTACACTGCTCATTCTAGTCTTCAGGAAGCTAGACCAAATATCTACACTCATAAACTAGTCTGCAACACAGAGATAATTCCTAAACACATAAATATAGTGTAAACACACCAGACCACCACAGCTACCCTCATAACTTGTTTGCAACACACTAGACCACTAGATCTATACTCGTAACTATAGACTTCAACAAACTAGAGCATAATATCTAGACTCATAACTTTAGTCCATAACACACAAAACCTTCAATTCCAGACTCATAACTTTAGTCTATAACACACGAAACCACATATCCAGACTAATAACTATAGGCTACAAGACACGACACCAATATATCTAAACACATACCTATAGTCTAGAACAAACGAAACCACCATATCTAAATGTATAACTATAGTCTACAACACACAAAACTACCATATCTAAACTCATAACTATAGTCTACAACACACAAAACCACCATATCTAAACTCATAACTATAGTCTACAACACACAAAACCACCATATCTAAACTCATAACTATAGTCTACAACACACAAAACCACCATATCTAAACTCATAACTATAGTCTACAACACACAAAACCACCATATCTAAACTCATAACTATAGTCTACAACACACAAAACCACCATATCTAAACTCATAATTATAGTCTACATCAAACGAAACCACCATATCGAAACTAGTAACTAAAATCTATAAACGGGATTTTGCAGTAAATGTTCTCCTTATAATGCAAGTCGTCGAAATGCCGCCCCTTTAATGTTCAAATTCGATTTCGATTTCGCTGCTTATGCCGCCCTCTTACGGCTCCACCTAATGAGGCCGCATGTCTGTATCATAGCAAGGCACTGCCCTGTTGTAGTCTATAGCACCATATACATAGTTTTATAATTCTGACATTCACCTTGTGGTATTTTGGGCCCCAGTTTAGGAAAGTACGAACAACATATCTATTGCCCACTAACAAGGGTGTAAAAAAAGTGCGACTAATTTTTACTTTACTGAAATCGATTGTCTTGGGCCGTGAGGTGCAGATATCATAGTCGAGCTGTTAAAAACACAGCGTGCCAACCAACTGCTCTTTTATGAGCACACTCAGAAGTAGTAGAAGAAGAAGAAGATGATGATATCTTCTTCTTCTTTTCATTCACCAGCTGTAAAACTCCAGCAGAAATTTCTGGTTATTTGGCCACTTCTAACGTTGGAATCGTTTGCTGAGCTTAGGTTTTCCGTGCCTAGCCATTCTACAGATCTCGCTTATTTGTATGCAATCTGTTGGTTTCTCGCTTTTCAGGCAGATGCACTCCAGCTGAGAAGGCAACCTTAATATGTCGCCTTTTACGACATGTTTGTTAAGGGGCAGTGGTTCTGTTCTATTTATTCCAACTCAGAACTTACCCGGGGATGGTGATATTATTGTGGTGATGGTGGTGATGATGATGATGATGATGATGACGGTGGTGGTGATGTGATGATGATGGGGATGATAATGATGATGATGATGATGATGGTGGTGGTGATGATGATGATGGTGGTTGTGATGATGATGGTGGTGATGATTATGATGATGGTGATGATGATGATGATGATGGTGATGATGATGATGATGGATGATGATGATGGTGATGATGATAGTGATATTATGGTGGTGATGATGATGATGATGATAATATGGTGGTGATGGTTATGATGATGATGGTGATGATGATGATAATGATGTTGGCGGTGGTGATGATGATGATGATGATGATGGCTATGATGATGATGATAGTGATGATGATGGGGATGATGATGGGGATGATGATGATGATGGTGATGATGATGGTGATCGGACATTATGCCTTCCAGATTCGTCCAAAAGGCGACAGCGAGCGTCTGGAAAAAGCAAAACCGGAAATGCCGATACACGAGCACACGGGAAATGTGAAGACGTAAATGGAAGCATTGAAGTCAACCAAGACAAGGATGTGAGCGACATTTCTGCAAGTGGAAGACACAGCCATCCGGCCTCACCAACATCCGTGACATCAGCGTCACCGCCAAAAACGCCAGGTAATGTGTTTATTATAAGGATTATGTTTTAATTCTTTTAATCTCCATGGCTGAATGTTGAATTAGGAATGTTGAATTAGGAATCTACATCACCGCACTCAAAACACTCCCATAAGTACCCCGTCCGTATCTTCAGCAGCAAGCGAAGAGTTCCAATTCCGATGGCACCAGTAACTGTCTGGTTGTATATCCGTCTCATCTTTCCCCTGAGTGTTAAGCGTTGGCAAGATTCCCTGGTCACCCCTCGCAGCGCCATTTTCCTCAGACCGTAATGATCTATCTGCGCCTCAGCACTGTTCACTCGTTCCCAAAGACCCTTAAAATATCTAGCTTGTCATACAACAATTCACCACCAATTGGTGCAGCGCCGTCCAGTCAATCTGCCTGCTCATTTTCCAACACACTGGCATCCTATTTAGAAAATATTCAAAGGATGCTTATTACTATGAATTGTGTACTTCTTAATGGTTTCAAAGTAGAAGCTCAATTTGTGCAATAATCACAGTGAAAAGAACCTTTGACCCAAGACTCACATGGAGAAAACAGATAGAAAAGACACAGAGCAAGGGACTCAAGAGAACACAACTGATGAGGAAGTTAGCTGGAACAGACTGGGGGGCAAACCTCAATGTCCTTAAGAGGACCTATACAGGCTATGTGAGGCCAACACTAGAATATGGAATAGCTGCTTGGGGCACACCAGCTAAATCAAATTTTCAGAAAGTCTCAAAGATCCAAAACCATGCTCTCCGTATTATGACAGGGGCAATGCGCTCCACGCCCACATCAGATATGGAAACAATTACTGGTCTCCATAATCTGGAAGATAGGAGAGACACAAAGCTCCTCACCCAGCTCTCCAAATACCACCACTTTCAAGAGCAACCCATGTACAGCCGACTGCAGAAACCCCAGAAGTCTAGACTAAAGAGAACCTGTTTTATTAAGAACGCAAATGCCAAGCTCGCCGTCCTTAAACTCCCTCCCATAATACCAAATGTTCCACTTGAACCTTACAACGACTGCCCTTTTTGGCTTAGGGATAGCCTACCAACAGTCAGAACAACTGTAACAGGGGTCTCCTCCAAATCATCAATGAGCAGCACTGATATGAAATCAACTACAGAAGGAGAGATCAATAGACTTTATCCACACCAGAGTTGGATTCAAGTGTATACAGATGGTTCAGCCAAGAGAGCAGTAAGAGATGGAGGAGAAGGAATATACATAGAATGCCCAAATGGTGAAAAAATCAACCAGGCTGTACCAACAGGTTTATATTCCTCCAATTACAGAACAGAGGCAGAAGCACTTCTAGCGGCATGTTCTTTCCTGAATAAACTACAGCACAGCAAATGTAGCAGATTGGTCTTTCTGACTGATGCTATGTCAGTTCTACAAGCAATTGTTAACCGAAAAGACACTCAGTTTGTAGACTTGACGCAACAGCTGATACTTAGGCTCTTCAGTAGAACAATCTTTACTGCAGTGAATTCCAGGTCACTGTGGCTTGGAAGGCAATGAAATAGCGGACAGATTGGCCAGAAGCGGCAGTGACATGGTACAACCAAATAGCGACTTAACCCACCAAGAGATGAAAACACTAATACAATCTAGTATCCAAGAAAGGTGGCTGGATACCCACACCAGATTTTTTCCCCAAGACTCACTTCATCGCCTCTCTAGAGAGGGACAGTGTATTATATTCAGACTAAGGACAGGGCACAACAGATTTTGTCAACATATGTTCACATTTTTCGGTGTAGGAAATACGGAGATGTGTCCCTGCAGCGTGGCACCCGAAAATGCTGAGCATGTGCTCCAACATTGTCAACTGTATGCTGACAACAGAGACGCAATCTGGCCTGTTCCAACCACACTGAAGACAAAACTGTATGGTACACGAGAGGATATGGATTGCACGATAGCTTTCATAAAGGCTACCGGCCTCCTGGTATAAGTTTTCTGACAGAAGGATCGAAGAAGAAGACAGTGAAAAGAGCATCTGTGAATGACTTTCCATGATACAGAATATTCTATGCCGCATTTAGAATAATTGGCTAAGATTTCTTTTGCATACCTATAAAAATCTTAAGAATTTTTTGGAAGCTGCAAAGATGTTTTGAAAAGTAATTATGAGAATATCCTGGTCAGATAAAAGAGTAAATGGGATGTTTGTGGAAGAAAAAAAAAACCTTAATCACGGAGAGAGTTAATTTCCCACATCATAAAGATACAATCTACATTCTTTGATCATGTGATGAGAAGGAGAAAACTGGAGTACATCGTGACAGTAGGAAAGCTGGAGGGGAGGTGAGGCAGAGGGAGACAGAGAAAATACATCGACTGGTATCAGGGTACCTAAGTACATAAAAGTATCAACTTGCATAAGAACTGTCCTATTTACCTTGATGCTGCATTGTCGAACCTTCATCTTGTTTGTGATTACCACGGTAGTCACAGAAACAAAATGCGAGAATGAAAAAACAAAAACAAAAACTTGGCCGTGGTCGCTAGGTCTTAGGCTCGATTCAACATTAAGACGTATTTTGTATAATGTATCAATGATTCTTAGCTCGACCCTCAGGCTGAAGTTGGTATTCGGAAACGTCGTAAGAAGTAAATGTGGCCGGACTGGTGTAAGCCACATCGTCCACCGAGTGTCGATTGTCTACAAACAAAACTAAAAATCTAGAAATACATGTCTTAAGATGCACAAGCTTGAAAAGCGTCGTTTACTTTCTGCAACAACAAAAACAAAATAAGGCAACAACCAAGCCCTCAACCACGACGGACTGGCCTCCAATTAGTTCAGTCTGATTATTAGACTTAAACATCTGATTTTAGTCCCTCTTTCTATTTCAGAATACTTTGTCTATTCTGTTTATGTTTTGGTTTGCTAAATTAGACGTCTGCTTTTCTACTTCCGTGTAATTCAATGCACCCTATTTACTGGACTGAACTTCACAGGAAAATGTGGGGGTATTACACCAGTAAATACAGTAATTTGTTTAAGCAAATGGATTTCGTTTATACATCTCACATAAATCTTATGTTATTACCACTAAGGTCACTGCATATAAAGCGTACTCATTGTTAACTCTTTCAGTCCTAGGCAGATCTACTTTAACCGGATCTGGGTATCAAGTAGGGGTTTTAAATTATACAATTCTTGGGTTGAAAGAGCTACTAAATACCAACATCATATAACAATATTAGGGTGCTCCTTGATCATCCAGTCATGGAAGCTAGAGCAGTGATCTGCCCAGCACATGCGTATCTGCATATCAGTGCTGATACATACCATCCATTGCACAGTGAGTTGTGCAGGGAGAAGGGTAGCAGGTTAAGGAGAGGAAAATCCGGGGTGGATCAGGCTGAGGACATTGTTCAACTAGTTCTTTTTTTTTTTTTTTTTTCAACCGATGACATAGAAAATTAGTAACCATGGAAATGAGATGTCTGAGAAGGGCTGTAGGAGTGACCTTAAGAGATAAGATCAGGAATGAGATCATAAGAGAAAAAGTCGGCCCAGAACCAATTCTAAATTACATACAAAGACAGCAAGTGAAATGGTTTGCCCACTTAGAGAGAATGCCTTGTGACACCATACCATACAAAGCATACATGGAAGGAGAAGAAGGACGTAGAGCAAGAGGTAGACCAAGAACCAGATGGAAGGATAACATCAGAGAAGCTCTACAACAGCACGATGTGCCTATGGCCGAGGCGGACAGAAGAGCCAGAAACAGAACCTTATATCTCCCTCGACACCCACAGCATTAAAAGAGGAAGCCAAGAAGAAGAAGAAGAAGAAGAAGAAGAAGAAGAAGAAGAAGAAGAAGAAGAAGAAGAAGAAGAAGAAGAAGAAGAAGAAGAAGAAGAAGAAGAAGAAGAAGATGATGATGATGATGATGATGACATAGAACCAAGGGGAAAATGGGTACAAGTGCCAGAAGAGTGCGGTACATCCTTTCCAGTCTGCATAAAGACTGGTTAGGGATACAAACAAGGGCCATACTTCAAATAACGGTCATAAATTATCAAGGCAGAAAATATACCCTAACAGGGCCTCAGTCACGTGACAGTTGCGCACTTCCGGGGACTATAACGCCATCGCCGAATTGCGAACTCCTGGCGACTTCCGCCACTGCTCTCGCGGCGTGGATTGGGGCTAAACTAGATGGCTAGGACTCACGAGCAAATAAAATGAACGAAGCTACAGGAGATGCGGTAGCTCCTGCTCGTCAGTCCCAGCCATCTAGTTTAGCCCCAATCTACGCCATGTGAGCGGCGTGGGGGATACGCTCGGCGGTGGCGAAAGTAGCTGGAAGTGCCCAATTTAAGACCACGTCGGTGCACAGTTGACACGTGACTGAGGCCCTGTTAGGGTATATTTTCGGCCTGGATAGTTTAGGACCGTTATTTGGAGGGTAGCCGAAAAAAGGCCCGTTGGTGGTTAAGGCAGAAGTTCAAGCCTTGATTCTTGAAAATTTAGCTGACAGAGGCGCAGTTTATCTACGCTGACAGATCTATCGTTCGACACGTACAGAGTTCAATGGCTTTCGCGGTTCTCGTTTGAAAACCTGTAAAAGAAGATAGAAGGTTTTTTTGCATCGTCTACAAGTAGCCTATAGAGGTGATGGTGGTAAGAAAAGCAATGATGTGGCTAGAGACATCTACATGATTCCTTGAGCAGGCTTAACAAGATAGAGACTCGATGTGTTTGAAGAAAATGGTTAGAGTCACTGAGGAAATCTCGTCTGACAGGAATTAGTCTCATTTTTGCGCCAGGATATTCTAGGGTAAGAGGGAATGAATGAATGGACTGGCTTGCTGGCAGAGCACGGTAGGCTCGGGAAAAGCAATGTAAAGTCCCTGTCTGTCAACAGCTCGTGGGATGACCTTCAAATACAGTTTCCCCCCCCCCCCTTCTGTGTGGGTTCCAGGGTCCTTAGTTAGTTAGTTAGTTAGTTAGTTAGTTAGTTAGTTAGTTAGTTAGTTAGTTAGTTAGTTAGTTAGTTAGTTAGTTAGTTAGTTAGTTAGTTAGTTAGTTAGTTGGGTTATCCTCATTGCACTCCGGACATGTCCATAGGTGCTCAGATCCTCCCCTCAGTATGAACCCCAACGTCCGATGGCTAATAGTACCAGTTCTATGTTGATTAACAAGTCTTCTGGCGTGTCTGGTGTGCGTCTCGTTTTTTGCTGTACCGATCTTAATTCCCAAGTCTGCCATTCTGGCGAGTGATGTGGATTCACTGCCACCAAAGTCCTCTATCCTTCCCATTTCTCTAAGGGCATTGATAATATCAGCATGATCCATAGGCTGACCGTCGGTAGTGATAGCGGATTCAGCCAACCTGTCAGCTCTTTCATTTCCATCGACGCGTGCGTCTCCCGGAACAAAAATAAAGGTGACTCCACGCACAGTGGACTTCTGTAATGATTCAAGCCGTTGTCTTCGCACTGAACCTGCCTGAACCCCCGGATCATACTCATTGAATCACTGAGTATACACACGCGGGTGTATTTTTGTGTTTCAAGCCAGGCAAGCGCTTGCGTCACTGCCATCACCTCCATCGTCATGCTGCTGGTGGTCATGGAGAAGGCGCCGTTGGCTTCTTTGACTGTTCTGCCCGCTGAGCGTGCTGTAAATTCCCATGCGCTTCTTCTTTGGCGTATAACGGATCCGTCTGTATATATTATTGCATCTGCTTCGTCTGAATTTTCACCGATGAGAGCGTTGACCTCTGCATTAACAGCAACAGGATTATCTTCTCTACATCGCATGTAGAGTGTGACAATACAGGAAAATGTACAATTAAACGCCTGAGGCACAGGTATCCATTCTGCACCAGGTATGATGTCGGTTAGGCTGCATATTTGCCTAATAACATCTTCTGCCCGACCTAGCCACGATTTTCTCCTCTTCAGTCTGTCGCCCTTTTCACTTCAGGGTCCTATTATAGGGAAAACAAGAAAAGACCCACTGTCTACCCAAAAGCATGTCGTAAGAGTCGACTAATTGGGAGCTTCCTTCTAAGTCGGAGTGCGTCTGCCTGAGAGGCAAGGAACCAATAGTCTGCACACAAATGCGTCAGATCTGTCAAACGGATGCACACGCAACACTCAGGTTCTGGAACAGGACTGCAGTCCAGAAGTAGACAAACAGAACTTTCCACCAGAGTTTACAGCTGGTGAACGCAAAGAAGAAGAATAAATACAGTCCGTGTTAATCAAATGAGACCAGTTTATATTTATTTATATGAATTTTTAAGCAGGCTAATGCTTAAAAGTAAACCCTTTGGAGTGATTGCTAGTATACTAGCTACTCGAGACTTTGGGCCGAGTTTAATTCTTGGTCGTGGCAGCCTCTCCCCCCCCCCTCCCCCCATCTTCTTTTCACCACTCTCCCCATAAATTCTACATGCGATCAACCTAGCTTCTTAAAATGTTAATGAACTGGATGGTAAGTCAATATAATAAGGGAATTTATTTGAAATCCGTTCCCTTGACTAAATTAAAATTACAAAACCGTGAAAGAAAAAAAAAAAAATACGTGGGGCAGAATTTAAAAAAAATTATTTTGAATTTAATTACGGACCATGGGTATGGAAGAAAAAGAGTCACCCTAAGCATTTAGGCAGCCGTCACAAGTGCTTTCTTTGGCGACGAGTGCTCACTAAACCAAGTTAGTTAGTTAGTTAGTTAGTTAGTTAGTTAGTTAGTTAGTTAGTTAGTTAGTTAGTTAGTTAGTTAGTTAGTTAGTTAGTTAGTTAGTTAGTTAGTTAGTTAGTTAGTTAGTTAGTTAGTTAGTTAGTTAGTTAGTTAGTTAGTTAGTTGCGTATCCTTTACAGGACGTTGCAGAACCAACCCCAACAGCCTCTGGCTGTTGTGTGGTTTTTCTAGGCAAATTTACATCCAGTAGTGTGACTAAACTATGTGTACTATAATAATATGATTTTGTTTCAATGAATCCTTCAAAAGAAAACTATTATACATGATGATGGGGGCAGTTTAGCAAATTCAACAATCAATCAATTAGGTGCCGTCTCCACGGGGAAGGTTGTCTGCAATGGGTCTCTAGCATGTCCTGTCAAGTGCCTTATCTGTTGTCCTGGTTGTACATTCTCTCAGACTGCTGCCCTTCCATCGCTTTATACTGGGCTCCCACTTGTATCGTTGACCATCTCTTACTCTCTTGCCTTCGACCTTTCCCTCCAGTATGGATTAGCAAATTAACTAATTCAGAAAAGGACGGGGGTGGCTAAAAGTGCCTAGAGCAGATACGTAAAGGAGCTCCTAATGTATATAGCGGGTAAAAATTGGCATTTATATCAAATTGTCTCTCTTGAACGCAGGCGAAAAAAAAACAAGAAGAGGAATTGTCTCTTCCTTTCGCTAAAATGACACAAGCAATGTTCAGTCCGTTAATGAGTTTTATCGATTTAATGCTACATATTAATTTCAATTTCGACAGAGAAAAAGGAAAAACGGAAAAGGTTTCGAGTCGGATTTTCTCTAAAACGTACTCCTTCTGGTCGATGGAGCAGAAAGAAGAAGACGACCGCTCAGAACGGAATCAGACCAGTTTCCTGCACGGATTCCTTTAAAGAGGATCAAGACCTAAATCCAGGCCGACCACAAAGTGGGTGATTGATTCATTTCGTTTTTGATTATATTATTTCTCTTGTCAGCTTGATAATTTTGGTTTCTTTTTATTTTCAGGGCGGATGTGCCGTCATTTAGCAAATATAAATTTTAAATGTTATTTTAATCAAGCACACGGCATAGCATGAGAATTAGAACACTCGTGTTTCCATACTCACTATGAGCTGTTTTCTTTAAATGTTTTTTTTTTTTTTTTGTCTGAAGGATGAGGAAAAGGGAACATGCCAAGCAGCAACAGCAGAAGAAGAAGAAGAAGAAGAAGAAGAAGAAGAAGAAGAAGAAGAAGAAGAAGAAGAAGAAGAAGAAGAAGAAGAAGAAGAAGAAGAAGAAGAAGAAGAAGAAGAAGAAGAAGAAGAAGAAGAAGAAGAAGAAGAAGAAGAAGAGGAAGAAGAAGAACTCAAAGGAACAAGAAGAAAAAGAAGAAGAAAAACTTAAAGGAAGAAGAAGAAAAAGAAGGAGAAGAGGACGAACTCAAAGAGAGAAAAAGAAAAAGAGGAAGAAGAAGCAGAAGAAGAACTCAAAGGAAGAAAAAGAAGAAGAAGACGAAGAAGAAGAAGAAAAAGAAGAAGAAGAAGAAGAAGAAGAAGAAGAAGAAGAAGAAGAAGAAGAAGAAGAAGAAGAAGAAGAAGAAGAAGAAGAAGAAGAAGAAGAAGAAGAAGAAGAAGAAGAAGAAGAAGAAGAAGAAGAAGAAGAAGAAGAAGAAGAAGAAGAAGAAGAAGAAGAAGAAGATAAAATGTAACATCTGCCAGGAGGAAACACAGGCACAGTCCTAAAAGGTTATATAATGAGACATAGTGTCAAGGGCTATAGAGAGCAACTGCACACGTTATCTACGACAGTGAGATTACAAGCTGGAAAAAAAATAGTAGCACGAAATTTTGCTTTGCGGACATAAATACAAGACACAATTGACCGTCCTGTTTGAAATAATATGTTATAATTTATGTTATTTATAGCCAGCCTACTTCAGGAGCATTTGAATGCACGGAATCCTTCTAACTAAAATACAGAATCAGCTACACTTTATGTAACTGCATGTCTTTCTGTCTGCACAAACTTGGTTTTGCGGGACCAGGATACATTGTTTTTATTCACATTCGTCATTGTTTTAATTTAATACTGAAGTCCTAGGTGCTGGAACAAAAAAATCCCCCCCCCCCCCCCCCCCCCCCCCCCCCCGGTAATTTTGTAAGGGGTCTTGAGAGTCGGTTTCAGGGGTAGACTGGAGGTCATTTGAATATGTATGACCGGACACAGGGCTGTTCGGAGTGAGTGGTGATCGGCCAGGTGAAACTTGCAGAGTAATTGGCAAGCCGATATATCGTGGCCAGAAGGCTGTCACGGTAGAAAATATTGACCTGTTCCCTTTTCCCCGGCCCTTCTACTCACTTTCTCAGTCTGATCTAGGTCAGAGGGGTGTCAAGTTGTACTGCTTTCTTTGAAACGTCTCTCTCATGTGACATAGGTTGAGGCTGTGGGTAGGGGGTTTGGGTTAGGGCCAGTTCTTCATGTTCTGGGGTCATTGAAAGCTGTGTCGTCATGTAGTATAGAACTCACCACATCGGCGCTGATGTAACTGAAGGGAAGACAACGTGACACCCTTCGGACACAGAAGAGTCTCAGAAAGTATTAATGAAAGGTCAGGTAGTGCGTAGATGGGCCGAGAAACGTGAACAGGACAGAATAGAAATAAACTCACAGGGAGCAAGTACAGCAGGGATCTACCAGTCGTCAGTAGAAATTATCCTCGTCGACACGCGTTTCGGCCCACGATTTCTAGACGCATTCGGAGGTGGGCCTTCCTGAGTTCATGAAGCTCAGGGCTGGTTCCCTGCTGCACGGGATTACCGGATGGTGTTTTACTTTCGGCCAGAGGCAAGACGACTTGGTGGTTTCGCAGAAGGTACTGTGAGATAAGAAGTCGCCACGGCAGCCTAATTAAAGCAGTCAGCATGCCTGGACGACCGAGCGACAAGCTTACGTTTGGTTTACCGGACACATGTTGGACTTTTGTTAGCAGGTGGCAGAGGAACACTGGCAGACAATTCGGACACGATGGACTTTCAAGGGGTGAGAAACCCTTTTCCACTAGACACCCGGACCAGCTCACCGAGGCCCGTCCCCTACGTTGTTGCGTTGCGTCCAAAGCCAGCTAGAGGCCCTTTCGGCTACCTCTCCCAGTTTTTTTTTTTTTTTTATGGTTCGTTTCCGTTCATTACCGCGCAATCCTAGTTCTTTCACCACATTGTAGAGCGAAGTGGAAACGAGGCCTCTCGCTCCCACTTCGACGGCAAACACCCGTACTGTGTACGCCTCGTTTCTCCTCAGACCGGCTGCTAATTCACTGTACTTTTAGAGCTTGTACAAATGATTCTCCTCCATAGGCGACTCAAACGGGAAAGTCAACTCAATCAGGATGAGCTGCCGTTTGTGCGCAGAATGGAGAACGATGTCCGGTTGCAGGCCGGTCTTACGAATCAACTCGGGGTACCGTTCATGGCCCGGCAGATCAACCGCAAGTAACCAGTCCCTCGCAGAGTCTAGCACAGATGGAGCGAATGCGTTTTGGTTGACCTTACCTTTTGGAACCTGCCCAGCCTTGAGGAAACGAATGGGGACGATGCTAGAACTGGCTCTGGCGTTAGCCCTCATTCTAGCCTGGTCGACAATGGCTGCTAACTCTTTTAGCACCTTGTTGTGTCGCCAGGTGTATCGGCCTTGACCTAGGGCTTTCCTGCACGCGGACAGGACGTGCTCAAGAGTTTGCTTCGATTTACACAGCGGGCAAGTCGGATCGTTGGTCGCAGACCATTTAACCATGTTAACACCGGACGGTAATACATCGTACGCCGAACGAACGATAAAGCTCAGTCGCAGCGGGGTCATCCGCCAGATCTCACCCCATGTGAGTATTCTTGGCAATGCGCTCTCCACGCTGACCGAATGGCCCTGCTGCGACTGCTGGGCTGCTTTCTGGACCCGAACCTCGTTTTCGTTGTCCCTCACCGTTTGTATCACCATGTCTCGGCGCTCTTTGGCTGAGGCCTTTGACCACCAATTTACTTTCCCGTGCCCTAGGCCTCGACGGTCGGTTTGTGTGTATCCCATAATTTCTTTCAATTTTAGTGCATTCTGGGCAGATTCTATCGCATCGAGGACCCTCCACTTCTGACCAGTCTTTAGAGCGGGCTGGACAGCGATGACATTTGGGTCTGAAGACTCGCGTAAGAGCATGGCGAGCCTTACCTTGCCGACTTTAAACTCTTCGGTTATTGATTTGAACGGAAGTACCAGCTTAGCCTGTTTGCAATACAGAGCCACGTCGGTCAGACAAGGCGGTGCACCAATCCACTTTCTCAAGGCTGTGTTGATTTTCTTCTCCATGGTTTCCACTGCAGTCATCGTCACCTCGTAGACTAACAGTGGCCATAGGAGCTTTGGAATCAACATGAATTGGAGACACCATACCTTGAATTTTCCGACCAGCCTGCATCGCTCGATCGCGAGCAGGCCTGTAGCCAGTGACTCGTGTATTCGCCGGACCTCCGCTCTATCAGATAACTTCGAATCGTAAACGCGACCGAGACTCTTCACCGGTTCCTCCAGAACCGTGGGGATCTTGTTCCTTGCCACCGTAAAACTGATTGCCGACACCTTGCCCTTATGGATTGACAGACTCCTCGATTTCTGCGGTTTGAACTGCATACCGCTCCATTGGACCACCGCGTCCAATCTTTTCAGGATCGTGCGGGCAGACTCCTCGCTGCCCGTTATTATAGTCGTGTCATCCATAAATGAGCGTAGTGGCGGCAACCAGTGATCCCCTATTTGAAGGCCCAGTCCGTAGCCGGCCGCCCCGTCTAACATGATCTGCATTGCCATGACAAACAGTATGGGTGAGATCGTACAGCCCATAGCTATCCCAATCTGCAACTCAGTCCACCTCGTGGTAAACGTCGAGGTAGAGAAGCGCAAAGCGAACTTAGAGAAATATTGCTCGATCATTTGATTGATCTGTGTCGGTACATGCGAAGGGCTCGCCACAGTAGCCTATGGGTGACTGCACCGTAGGCGTTGGCTAAGTCCAACCATATAACGTGCAAATCGGTTCTCTCATGCTTGGCTCTCTGGATAGCCTCCCAAATCATGGTCGCGTGTTCAAGGCACCCAGGAACGCCTGGAATACCACCCTTCTGAACACTCGTATCTATGTACTTGTTAGTCATCAGATACTGTGTGAGCCGGCGAGCCATGACTGAGAAGAATATCTTACCCTCGACATTCAACAGCGAGATGGGCCTGAATTGGGAAAGACTCTTCGAGTCCTGCTCTTTGGGAATGTAGACCCCATTTGCCTTTGACCACTCTGGACATATGTGGTTGCGGATCCACGCTTGTCTCAACAAGACGTGAAGCATTTTAAGGATTTTCGGGCAACGCTTGTAAAGAACGTAAGGGACACCGTTCGGACCTGGGGCAGACTTGCCGCTGGCCTTTTTCACAACTTCCTCAACCTCAGACCAAAGGGGAGGTACCATTTTAAATGGTACCTTCGGCACCGAAGGCTGTTTAAGGCCGCTAAGGATCTCTGGATTGTCATCGAGAGGCTCACTCCTCTTTTTGTCAGAGTACATCTTGCGTAGATGTAGCTCTAGTTCTTCCTGACTGACAACCAGAGTCCCAGACTTCGGTTGCTCGAATAGACCTCGGGCAAACTGATACGGGTCCCTAAAGAATTTCTCTCGCTCCCTTTTGGTTCTACGTCTGTTGTTACAGAAACGCTCGGCGCGACAGAGGGCACTGTGTTTGTTCTTTAAATGCAACCAAACTTCATACAGCCCCTCATGTTCGCTGCCTTTAGCGGCTTTGAACCGTTTTCTGAGGGCATTCTTGTCTGCCCGACACTTCAGAATGTCCCTCTGCCTCCTGCTAGTATTCTGCTTGGCACCCGGCTGTGCCTTTACTACTGTCCCGAACTCACGGGAGCAGTGTTCATATATTACATCACCAAATTTTGTAAGCTTGTCGCCTAGCGACTTCTTGTTTAGAGTTTGTTTTAGTACCTCACATAATGTAGCCTCCAACTTACACCACACCACCTTCTCGCTCGCAGGTGGAAACCTGATTCTGTAACGCACTTCTTCAGAAATCATCAAATGTGCTCCTCCGCAGTCGACGTCATGGGCCTCTCCGGGCGAGTGGGGTTCACCCTGCCCGTCGTACCCTGACGACTCAGAAACTACCACAGGAGTAGTAGTTTAGCGACGGCGTTTACTGCGTGGAGCACCCTCGCATTTCATTCTTCCGGCATGCGTTCTCAGACCATGCAACCCCGTGAAGCTTTTCCCACATGTACAGAGCCAGCCCAGACGTTGGGCGAGTATCTGAGTCCGGGGGCTAGCAAAGTCGTCACCGAGAGTATCAATTGGATTGGGCCCTTCATTCTCCCCCCCCCCCCTTTCGGGGGCCCTGGGGGTATATTTCTATGTGGTCGTACGAAATCGGAGGTATTATACTGTGTTAGGGGTGATCAACAGAAAATATTACCGGGAAGTGTTTTCCACAGGCAAGGAGCAGTCTTGCTGAAAATCGTGGAAAACACGTTTTGTTAGATCAGTGTGCGAGTCCGGGTAAGAGTGATCAGTGTGCGAGTCCGGGGAAGAGTGATCAGTGTGCGAGTCCGTGGAAGAGTGGTCAGTGTGCGAGTCCGGGGAATAGTTGTCAGTGTGCGAGTCCGGGGAAGGGTGGTCAGTGTGCGAGACCGGGGAAGAGTGGTCAGTGTGCGAGTCCGGGGAAGAGTGGTCAGTGTGCGAGTCCGGGGAAGAGTGATCAGTGTGCGAGTCC
>CAJHNH020003749.1:0-15000 GCA_905116865.2 Candidula unifasciata
TCTTGTGTTTGGGCCAAGTGTTGTGCTCACTTTCAAGTTATCTTGTGTTTGGCAAGTGTGTGCTTACTTTCAAGTTATCTTGTGTTTGGCAAGTGTGTGCTTACTTTGAAGATTATGTTGTGTTTAGCAAGTGTGTGCTCACTTTCAGGTTATCTTGTGTTTGGCAAGTGTGTGCTCACTTTCAGGTTATCTTGTGTTTGGCACGTGTGTGCTCACGTTCAGGTTATCTTGTGTATGCAAGTGTGTGCTCTCTTTCAAGCTATATTGTGTTTGGCAAGTGTGTGCTTACTTTCAGGTTATCTTGTGTTTGGCAAGTGTGTGCTCACTTTCAGGTTATGTTGTGTTTGGCAAGTGTGTGCTCACTTTCAGGTTATCTTGTGTTTGGCAAGTGTGTGCTCACTTTCAGGTTATCTTGTGTTTGGCAAGTGTGTGCTCACTTTCAGGTTATATGGCAAGTGTGTGCTCACTTTCAGAGTTACTTGTGTTGGCAAGTGTGTGCTCACTTTCAGGTTATGTTGTGTTTGGCAAGTGTGTGCTCACTTTCAGGTTATCTTGTGTTTGGCAAGTGTGTGCTCACTTTCAGGTTATCTTGTGTTTGGCAAGTGTGTGCTCACTTTCAGGTTATCTTGTGTTTGGCAAGTGTGTGCTCACTTTCAGGTTATGTTGTGTATGGCAAGTGTGTGCTTACTTTCAGGTTATCTTGTGTATGGCAAGTGTGTGCTTACTTTCAGGTTATCTTGTGTTTGGCAAGTGTGTGCTCACTTTCAGGTTATCTTGTGTTTGGCAAGTGTGTGCTCACTTTCAGGTTATCTTGTGTTTGGCAAGTGTGTGCTCACTTTCAAGTTATCTTGTGTTTGGCAAGTGTGTGCTCACTTTCAGGTTATGTTGTGTTTGGCAAGTGTGTGCTCACTTTCAGGTTATCTTGTGTGATGGGCAAGTGTGTTGCTCACTTTCTAGGTTATCTTGTGTTGGCAAGTGTGTGCTCACTTTCAAGTTTATCTTGTGTTTGGCAAGTGTGTGCTCTCTTTCAAGTTATGTGTGTGTATGGCCGTGTGTGCTCTCTTTCAGTTATCTTGTGTTGGCAAGTGTGTGCTCACTTTCAGGTTTATCTTGTGTTTTGGCACGTGTGTGCTCACTTTCAGGTTATCTTGTGTATGCAAGTGTGTGCTCTCTTTCAAGCTATAATTGTGTTTTGGCAAGTGTGTGCTTACTTTCAGGTTATCTTGTGTTTGGCAAGTGTGTGCTTACTTTCAGGTTATCTTTGTGTTGGCTAGAAGTTTGGCAGTGTGTGCTTACTTTCAGGTTGTCTTGTGTTTTGGCAAGTGTGTGCTCACTTTCAGAAATTATGGTTGTGTGTTTAACAGGTTGTCTTGTGTGCATTGTGTTGTCACACAGGTTAGTTGTTTACCTGTTGTGTGTCACATTCGACGTTGTTGCTATCACATTCACTTAGTTTCCTCTCACAGTTGCGGTCCCATGCTGTCTCAGTCCTCCAGTGTAGCAGCCACTCCAGGGTAACTATGTTTTTCGCTCTCACGAGGTTAAAATGTCTCCTATTTCAGTGTTAAAGGAGGTATGATCATGCTTTCATTGGTTTACTCCCAGGTCACGCAGTCGTGATAGTGTCAGAAATTCATCATTCAATAGAAGCACGGGGAAACAAGGGAATAGGGGTGGTCGAGGGAGAAGTCAGTCTCTATCATTTGACAATTTGGTTTACTTGCGGTTTCCAGGAACAGATTTCTGCTCACTGGGGCACAGCTGTCACTCCAACGCCTCCTGCATTAACCTGGCCACCAAGTACGCCTGTCACTGTCACGCAGGCTTCGAGGGCGACGGCCATGATTGTCAAGGTAAGCATGCTCTGATGCTCTCGTGAAACACTGTTTCACTTAGTTGTCTCTCACTTTTGCTGTCACTGTTTCACTTAGTTGTCTCTCACTTTTGCTGTCACTGTTTCACTTAGTTGTCTCTCACTTTTGCTGTCACTGTTTCACTTAGTTGTCTCTCACTGTTGCTGTCACTGTTTCACTTAGTTGTCTCTCACTGTTGCTGTCACTGTTTCACTTAGTTGTCTCTCACTTTTGCTGTCACTGTTTCACTTAGTTGTCTCTCACTTTTGCTGTCTCCACCTCTCTATCTCTTTCTCTCCCCCACCCTCTCTCTCTAAATAAATAATAAATATATATATATATATATATATATATATATATATATATATATATATATATATATATATGTGTGTGTGTGTGTGTGTGTGTGTGTGTGTGTGTGTGTGTACAACAGCGAGAAACACAAACTCATGGTGTGTGAAACACTTCAGCCAATCACGTCTTCGATTAAACACTGCTTGATCTTTACCCTGGAAGCTGACCTTACGCATCTCCGGAAGTCTCCCAGCCTAGCTTCCGGCTCTGTCGGCAAATCAGTTTCTCGACGATCACCAATTACAGACGCACCAGTTCTAATTTGAAACCACCCGAGGAAGATAAACTATCCACAGATTTAATCACGCGATCTCTGGCCATGTTAACTCCATTAATTTTCTTTTACTTACCTGTAGAGAAAAGGATTATTGAAATAAACTACCTACAAAAGAAAGAAGTGCGAGGCGTTACGCTGTGCACAAACATTCTATTGAGAGTTCACTCCCCTGTAGGTCTCATTAACACCTGCAATTATCTTTCTATTCTGGTTTCACAAAAGGTATCCTTTTGTTGGACTTAGTGGTAGCGCATACACGGATATGGGAGCTCCCACTGATGTTTTTTGTCTGTCTGTTTGTCTGTCTTTCTGTGGGGTTTTGACATTGCCTGCGCTGCCTTGTTCCGGCAGCCTTGTTCACGAGTGATCTCCAGTGATGACTTCGCTGCTTTTCTGTCTATGGGATCCCATTTCACAGGGTGGCTGAATCCTAGCTGAAGTGCATAACAATAATTGCAAAAATGGTATTTAAATAAAATACTACATTTGAAAAACAGTAGACTCTGAAATATACGGCTTAATTAGATAAGGGCCGCGTTAGCGCAGTCGATAGAAGATTTGCTTTCAAATCAAGGTGCGACTCGCTGCAGCCCACGGTCGGTGTTCGAAACCGGGGGTTCCCGGGGTTCACCCAGCCTTTGGGAAATTGGTACCAGAGTTAACACTCTGGGGTAAACGGAGAAACGTCACTGTAGCTACGGAGTTACGTGCGGACGGCGACACAGACAGACAGTTTCTCATTAGCTGTTCCGTACTGATGACAGAGCACTTATGGTTTATAACCGAGTCCAATGACGTTTGTGCACATCTCCCGACTTTACCTTTACCTTTGATGTAAGGATAGGCCGCTTCAGAAATATATGCTGGAGTTCTTACATACTCAGTTGTTACCCCGCCCTTGTCTAACTTAACTGCAGGAAAAAAAAACATTATGTACACCTGACAGTGTGAATACAGACACATTTAAAATAGACAAAACATTGACGCAAAACCCAGGCTTACTTACACAAATTATTCAAACATTTACTGTTAACCGATGAGTGTATTATACACATGAGAAAAGGTCGGCTTGAGATGAAAGAATAAAAAAGTATAGTTTTTAGTTTTTGAACAAGTCCTGGTTAGATGAAGGTTTTACACCTGTTGTCATCTCCTCTCTTCATATTCAATAATTTTTGTAAACTGTGCCGTATGATACGGCTTCCGGACAATCGCAAAACGCTAAATTGAGGTTCTACTGTAATATAAAATGTATCATGTGGATTTCTGTCTGTTATCGTCCCACTTGTACCATCTATGCTAACATTGACCGGCTGAAAACTACGGCGGAAAGTTCTGGTTGTTTGTCCACATCTGGACTTCAGTCTTGTTGCAAGGGGGCTGAGTGATCTCGAGGCATGGTGTCACCCTGGAGTGCTAGAGGTTCTGGGTTTAATTCCCTGCAAGTGCTGGGATTTTTTTCATGTGGACTTGACTTCTAGTCATTCCCCGGGTCTCTGGGTAGTGAGATCAGACACCCGTGTGTATTGTTGCCCACGTAAAAAATCCCTTGGAAATCGAAAAGGGTAGCCTTACGGCGCTGCCTGGACAAAAATTTGGAGTTAAAAATCTAGCATAAGTATTTCAGGACCTCGCCGGTACTACGGAGCCTGTGCACTGTGCTGAGCTTCTTCGGACTTGAGTTAGAAGAAGAACGGAGCACTATTGGGTTACTACCCGTGTGCCATGATGTTGATCCGTTGTTCAAACCTCAAGTTTTGTTGCAGAACTTGCCTGTTCATCTGCTTCCCAAATCTGACTTATTTGTATGCAGATTGCTGGTTCCTTGCTTCTCAAGCAGATAGATACATTCAGATTTGGAAGTAAACTCTGCTAATTAGTCGCCTTTTACGACATGTTTGTGGGGGCAGTGGGTCTAATTTCCCCTCCCCTCCCACAAAAGGGTCCCCATTTACCTCGTTTTCTGAAGGTCGTATATTCGTTTCACTGATTGCGTAACACGGTTCATGATTTTCTTTCGTCAGATATCCCTGGTGATCTTTAAACTATCTACGGAGTTCGTGCTTTGTGCGACCCTCTCGGCAGGCCGCTAGCTGCTTTGCGAGGGTGACCGAGCCATATGGAGATAAAACACAGAGCCGTGATTTCTATCCTCCAAACTTTATACCTTTTAACAATTCTCCGTTCACCCCGTATCCTCAAACCCCTGCCCTTCAACCTGTAGTTCTTCTTTAACATGCGCCACCGAGACAAGGCAATAAAAATATATTCCACCCACTCAGTATTTTTTCTCTCCAGGTTCCATTTAAAAAGCGAGCTGCAGTTTTTCAGCCTGAGTCATCCAATGGAGAATTCATCCTTGCTGAGTAGACAAAACACAATCCCCTAGCGTCAACTGTACCTGTGTTGTGTAATGGAAACGGGCGTTTTCATGAGAAATTATGTCCTTGTGTTTAGAACATTTAACCCCCCCCCCCCACCCCCCACTAACCCCGTCCCAGTGGAGCATAGGCCCTCAACCAATCTACGCCAAACCATCCTATCCTGTGCTACTCAGGCAGCTCATACTGTGTCTGCTCTGTCTTTTGAACTTCACTGGCTTGCTCACTTTCCATCTTTTGTTTCTGGTCTGCCTTTATTTATATGCTTGTGTGGGTTCCAGTGTAGAAAAATTCTAGTTGTACTGATCTCAGTTTCTCGACGTGCGTCCTGTTCGAGGCAAGCGTCAGTTGTGTACCTCTTGATTCAGTGGAAATGGTTTAGTTCACTCACAATGCTCCAGTTCACTGCTTCTATCATACCGTTTGATTCGCTCTTTTGTGTGGAGGAACATGAGACCCAACTCCAACCATACATATCTTTAAAACATTACAAACTCAGGGCTGGAGTCCGCCTCGAGTGCTGGAGGTCTGGGGGTCCCGGGTTCAGGCCCCGGAAAGGCTGGAATTTTTTTTTTACCTCGACTTCTAGTAATTTTCCTTGGTCTCTGGGTAGTAAGATCGGACGCCCGTGTGTATTTTTGCGCACATAAAAAATTTCTTACTACATTTACCGAAGATGGGAAATTGGATAAAGAAATTGACATTAGATGCAGTAAAGCAAACCAAGTATTGGGACAGCTAGCCCCCCTCTTACAGCATAAGACAATCCCAATCAGCACAAAGAGACATCTTATTCAAAGCATATTTATTCCAACTCTGTGCTACCAGCGCCAGACATGGTCACTCACAACAAACCATACAAGAAAATTAGTAACCATGGAAATGAGATGTCTGAGAAGGGCTGTAGGAGTGACCATAAGAGATAAGATCAGGAATGAGATCATAAGAGAACAAGTCGGCACAGAACCAATTCTGGATTACTTAAAAAGACAGCAAGTGAAATGGTTTTCCCACTTAGAGAGAATGCCTTGTGACACCATACCATACAAAGCATACATGGAAAGAGAAGAAGGACGTAGAGCACGGGGTAGACCAAGAACAATACGAAAGGATAACATCAGAGAAACTCTACAATAGCAAGATGTGCCTATGGTCGAGGCAGCCAGAAGAGCTAGAAACAGAACCTTATATCTCCCTCGACACCCACAGCGGTAAAAGAGGAAGTGAAGAAGAAAAAGAAGAAGAAGAAAAAGAAGAAGAAGAAGAAGAAAAAAATTTATCGGCAGCTCAAAAAGAGTAGTTTAACGGCGCTGTCCGGGTAAATATGGAGTTAAAAATCTACCTAAAGTATTTTAGGATCCTCGCCGATGCTATCTAGGTTGTACTGCGATGCGATTCTTTTGACTAAGACTTATGGGTTATCCTTTTGCCATGATGTGGATTCATTGTTCAAACCTAAACCTAGGAAATTATCCACTGGCCCCTGTCTAGGCTTCTGCAGGCCGGATTAGGTCCGCGGACCGCCACTTGAAGAGCTTAGTCTCATAAGCTCAATGCGCCACTGGCTTGGATTAATCAAGTAACAGAAAGTATTGTGAACGGCACTCATAGAAAGAAGTAGAAAGGTAGAAGAACACTAGACAACATAAAAATCGAAAGCTATAGTTACCGTGCCGGGAATTGAACCTGTCACCTCCAGACGGCGTCTGCGCCTCGCCATGAATACAAGTGCACTAAGATACATGGTCAACTAGGCACCCCCAAAAAAGGTGTCTCATTGGCCATGTCTATCGTACAGCTTGAAATCCACGACTATGGAATACGGACAGAATTCATTTCAACCCATTGAAATGGCACCATAGGTTACAGAAATTTATATTAACGAAGCAAATGTCGAATAACAATCACAGCAACAATTTACGAACACAGTAAGACCTTATTGCTTTGTCTAGAATACACAAACATTTAAGAAAGGTATTTGATTGGTAGGTTCCGGTGTGTATACGTCATTCCTATAAATAAACAGAGGGGGGAACCATTTGAGGCCGTTAAATATTATGAATTAATCAAGTAACAGAAAGTATTGTGAACGGCACTCATAGAAAGAAGTAGAAAGGTAGAAGAACACACTAGACAACATAAAAATCGAAAGCTATAGTTACCGTGCCGGGAATTGAACCTGTCACCTCCAGACGGCGTCTGCGCCTCGCCATGAATACAAGTGCACTAAGATACATGGTCAACTAGGCACAGTGATCTTTTACTTTTACTGCTTGTTTACAAGTGTTCAGGTGGTCTTATCTCTGTCCCCAGATATCGACGAGTGCCAGAACACAGGCGGACGGCGCGGTCACCATTGCAACGGCAACAGCGTCTGCATCAACACCCCCGGCTCCTACCGCTGCGACTGTGACAAGGGCCACAACCGCATGGACACGTACGAATGTAAGACCACTCATAACTCAGGGTCAAGGCAAGGTCAATCCTGTATAGTTCTCGCCTTGCTACTAGTTCTTTACGTCCTTCAGGCGAGTTCAACGTCCGTGACCTCAGGATGATTTTCTAGAAAGACATTTCCTCCAGAACAGTTGACAGTTATATGCTACTAAATCAGGGATGTTCGTTTTCATTATTCCACCAACATTTGTGTCTCTGTGTTCTAAATTTTACACCAAAATTATTTTGTTATTTGCCGGTTGTGTTGTGCTTATTTCGCGAGACCTGCAGACAGTTGAGTCCATTTCGCGAGACCTGCAGACAGTTGAGTCCATTTCGTGAAGGACCAGATGCCTTATGTGTTACTCGCAGCATATCACACTAGATTGTGAAAGACGAGCTGGTAAAGACGGAAGAATGAGAGGCGCCCATCAGTTGTACTTCCCTGTGTAGAGAGATGTAAGTCCATGAATTCATCTGCTTGGCAGTGCTGCAGGACTCTGTAAAAGTGAAACAGTCCACGACTTGGGATAAACTTTTAGAGAAAATGATTCCGGTAGATGCAAGACGATTACATTCTTTAACGCCCCGGCACCTCACAGTGATGAGACATGCAAAACGTTATATAACACGTCGCGGAATTTCTACAGATCTGTATCAACGTCAAGACAACTAGTTCACTGACAAAACAGGAGTACGCATTCGTATGTTATCTCCATTAGACAATCAAAGAACAAAAATTTGATGGAAATAAAACAACGCTATCAAACACAAAGTTTTCCAAACCCTGATACTGAATGGCACACCTCCAATCGATCACATAGCATCACTGAGGGAACCAGTGCATTTCCACTCACCGCCAACTAGACACCATAATCCACTCGAATGTTGGTAAAGTTTGCACTGAGGTCAACGCAAAAACCACTCTACAGAAGTAGCATCGCCGAAATTTCCTTTGACCAAGCTGAAATCAGTTTCAAAACACAAGCACACATGGTACGGAAATCTAGGTCATGTGTCTTACCCGTGTCCGTCAACACACTGCGCACCAATCACAAGAGATTTCCCAGGATATTTTGTGGCGTGCAGCAAGTGGTTACTTATTCTGTGTGGACGGCAACTATCCGTTGTGTTTCCCTCTAGGGAGAAGTCTGTCTGGATTATTCTGCGTGGACGGCAACTATCCGTTGCGTTTCCCTCTGGGGAGAAGTCTGGATTATTCTGTGATGATTTATTCACGGCTTAGATACAGTAAAACTTCGATTAACCGAGGCTCGTTTAACTGCCAGTTTATGTATCCGGCATCATTTAAAAAAAAGGGGGGTCAGTTCTGAAGCAAAAACGCACAACTAGCCACTCAGAAGCAGAAACAATGTTGTCCAAGTGCTTCGACTGGTGTTGAATGCAAGAGACGACAAATGCAACACAGATCCTAGTTCTATATAAGATGGCCACGCAGGAAGCTTGGGCCTCACAGACACAAAAGGGGATGACAGATTATTTGTAAGTGACGTATTTGTGTAGTATTACAATAAGTTTCTTCACTACTCTTTTATTGAAGTTTATATTGATCGTTTTAGAAAATAAATACAAAACGTATGTACTATTCATTTCAGATGATTTTATTTTCACCCTCTCCCAAGCCCACAGTGAAATCATGTTACTGTTGGTTAGTTACGTATCCTTTGCAGGACGTTGCAGAACCAACCCAACAGCCCCTGGCTGTACTTTACTGTACATATGGATATAAAGAGATTTCTGTTATGCGTCTATTCGGTTATCCTTCATAGCCCTGGTGCAGACGGTGACGGTTAATTGAAGGTTTACTTTATTCACGAATGGAAGAACCTGTACCGGTGTGCAGTGGTCAAGGTAGACAAACAGACAGAATAGACACAGCACTGACACAATCTGACATTCTGAATGTTTATTATTTATACATTTTGAAGATGTGTGGGATTTGTGTGGTTACGAATGTCATGTTGAGTAATGCTTGAATCCTTTGGTTGTGTTCACAGTTTATGTTGTGATCTGCAATTTGAATGTATAGGTGTGGGATTTAGATTTTGTTTGTGTGAAAGTTTGATTGATAATTGCGCGTGTTCTTGTTGGCATCTTTCCGTCTTTACAGACGATAGTGTTATACTGTGCTTCAGGAAAGTGTGGGAGTCACAGACTGTAGCAACAGCAGAGTGTGACGCCAGCGCCCCCCCCCCCCCCCCCCCACCCGGAAAGAAAAGTCTTACAAAATTATAGACTGAGATTTCTCGGCCATTGGTGCTGAAACAGGTATTTATGCGGTTTCATCCCAACCACCGGCTATTCCTGACACCCCCCCCCCCCCTTTTTTCATCCCTCAGTACAACACTGTCCATGGCGACATGTTTCTATCAATCAACCTTAATAAATATTTATATATATAAATTCTTACTTTCAAAGCCTGGTCTAGTCTATTATAAGGTGTTGATTGTGGGGGTTTGGTATGTGCTGTATTGTGCACTCTGATTGTCCAGGGGTGCTATGTTCTGTCTCATAATAGCTGCATCCTGTACTCTGATCGTGCAGGGATGCTATGTTCTGTCTCATGCTAGTTGTATCGTGTACCACAAACCGTGTTTATGGATTAACCTCATAGAAAAAAATAGTCAGACAATATAACGATAAAAAAAAAAAAAAAACAGAAACAACTGACTAACAGAGCAAATTTGTAAAGAATGAGGTAGCCTCTGAGTTCCCATAGCATTTCATGTTTTTGTTGTCTACTGTGCTCTCACATCCAAAACTTCTTTCTCCTACCTTCTATGAATGCTAATTAGTAATAGTGATGTACTTCTCATGTCGGTTATTTTTGTGTTTTTATTTTTCCTTTTACGTACCAAAACACCTTATCAAAAATAGCTTCTGTCAGCTATTGCCAAAGTGAATGTGATGTACGGAATCCATGTATATTATGTGGTACATCCTTTGTGGTATTTTTTGTACATACTGATAGTCATTTTAAATTATTAAACCATTACTTGTGTGTAAATTAATATTATCGATGCGAACTACTTGTCATATTTGTTTTGTACCGATTGTAGAGCTTGTGGAAAGCATCAAAAACAATGTCGGGTACAAGCTCATTCTTTCCCTAGCAGGCTACAGTACAATAAATAACCGTCTACTAGCTAGATTTATGCACGTCCTAAGTTCTACAGAAATGCTGCAACGGAAGGCATATAGAAACGCACATATTGATTCAAAATGAGCAAAAACTCATGAAATAATGTCCAATGGCTGGCTCACGGGTCAGCACAAAGTGTCTAGTTAGAGGCTGATACTTATCCTAAAGTGTATATTACAGTGAGTCAGAACAATTAAAATGATACCTAAGAACAATTCCCCTACTGCTTACGCTATGTACCGTGAGAAAAATGAGGGGGATAAAATTGCAACTACTGATAGTGGTGAGCAGTGTTGCCACTTTTCTTTGACAAAAAACATCCAGAACTGAGTCGACAAATATCTAAAAACATCTAAATTTGCGTGGAAAACATATAAAAACATCTAGAAAAAACATCTAAACGTCAAAAACACCATCTAAATGCAAGGGGAAACATCTAAATCTGGATGTAAAACATCACAAGTGGCAACACTGGTGGTGAGGTCGGGTGGGTTTATTAGTCTTGTGTGTGTCATGTGGAAGAACCGTGGACCTCACCATGTAATGTTAAGGAACAGCAGTGCACGCAATGCAAGCAATCTACACTTGGTACACAGTGTGTCATGCACGTACTTAGCAGATGTACACATAGTTCCTTCAGCGTGATATGTTTACGGAAGTGATGTTTCTGTTGTTGAATAATATTTCCTTTACAGACGAGTGGTGCACTCAAACACAATTTTTTGTCTGTTGTGTGTTTACGTCAACGGGAAAGTTTGAAATTTCTGCTTGTTCTGCATTTACACTTAAATTGGTGGTTGTCACCTTGTTGTATGGTTTTCATCCAGGCCGCGATATCTGCTTCTTTAAGCCCGACATATGCATTGTCAGCAGTATTCTAAAAAGTCGCATTTTACGACATGATTAGTAGGGGACAGTGAGTCTATTGATGTTCCTCTATAGTTGAGACCCCAGAACCCACTCAGATACATGCAAACGTCCATTAGGATCTGCCTGCCCTACTCCTGTCTGTTGTGAACCAGGTCACAGTGTTGATCTGACACACACGGTAGCCAAAGTGAAGATGGTGCGGAGGGTAACTAGACCTCTTCAGGGCCGTCTAAACTCACGGGTCCGCTGGATACCTGCCCGGGGGGACCCACGAGCATAGGGGCTCCATGCTGATGTGTGTATATCAAGGGACCATTTACATCTCATTCCTGTGAGTGGTTGTTGTAAGGGCTCCAACGTCATGGTTTGCACAGGAGCCCATAATGCTATCAAGGCGGCTCCGGACTGGTCAGTCCACCTTCACACTGACCGGTAGTTTATGTGCATGTGAACTTCCAGAGAAGACTAGTTACCGCATGTTACTGCGGACATCGGTCAGTGCATACGTTATTCACACTGCTGGAGATGGCACCTTGTGAAGAAACAAAATCGCCCACTGCAGGGGACAAGACAGTTCTTGGATTATTTTAGTGTCTCTCCCACGCCCCCCCCCCCCCCAACTACACCCCTTCTGCCCTTCTGTATCCATTCTGCAGTTTACGCGAGGCTGGTACGGCTCTTGCATGTGGCTCCATTATAATTTCTTTAGTGGTAAACAGGATTTCTGAGATTTTTCCTGCCCGTTTGGAATTGCCCAATTCCTAGTGGTGACATTACAGCCTGGTTTCATTGGACGCGCACTGACTGAGCCAGCTGTCATTTATGTGGAACTGAATCCCTATCAGCCACACTTGTGTTTGAATGCACCACTCGCGCTGTGAAGTGCCACCTCATTGACTTGATGTAAATACAATGTATATTCTCCTTGTGATGTATATGGTGTTGTTATTTATTTTATTCACAAACTTTTTTTGAAAATAAAACAGAACAATGATAGATAGTTCAGTAAGGGAGAATATGTTGATTTATGTTTGAATGTTAGTTAGTTATAAAATGGCTTGTGCACTTGTATGGGGATCATTATGTGATTACTGGAGTGTAGGGTGTGGACTGCAACATCTTTCATATGACTATTTCTAACACCCGGGGGATATGAGGTGGTTCGCCACATAACATAACATGACACGAAGGAGCGGGCCTGGGCTACAAAATATTTCATATGGGGGTGAAGCCTACAAAGCATATAACATGGACAAGTGGGATACATAGCACATATAACAAATAGGAGTGGGACACATATAACACGAGAGAGTGGGAGACAAAACACGGGGGAGGGGATACAAAACATAACAGATGGAGAAATGGCACGAAAAACAGAACATGGGGAGGTGGGTTACAAAATATATAACATGGGAGAGGGGGATACAAAACATATAACATGGAAGAGTAGGATACAAAACATATAAGATAGAAGAGGGAGACATAAACATATCATATGGCGGTGATGGTCAAAAAACATTTAACATGGGTGAGTGGAACATAATATATAACAAAAGGAGTGGAACTTATGACATGATTGAGTTGGCCATATAACATACAACATTGGGAAGTTGGCCACATAACATATAACATGGGGAAGTGGTTCACATAACATACAACAACAGGGAGGGTACAGGGTTCACAAATAGCATAATCTAATATATATCCATATGGCTCTCTATAACACGTTTATCCAGAGGCTGGCAAGAAAGCTACCATTTTATTACAACCAAACAATTCAGTGCAAATCAGATCCCCAAACAATGCTCTCCATCAGGCCATGTCTTTTTGGGCATGTGTTCATTTGAGAGGTAGAAGGAGGAGGAGGAGGAAGAAGCAGAAGACACAGCTGCAGCAGCGAAAGCAGAAGAAGAAGAAGAAGAAGAAGAAGAAGAAAAAGAAGAAGAAGAAGAAGAAGAAGAAGCTGCACGCAGCAAAAGCATAGGAATAAGAAACACAAGAAAGAGGTGATGAACAAGAATTAGAAGATGCAGAAGCAAAGGAGGAAGAAGAAGAAAACGAAGAAAAAGAAGAAGAAGAAGAATAAGAAGAGGAAGAAGAAGAAGAAAAAGAAGAAGAAGAAGAATAAGAAGAAGAAGAAGAGGAAGAAGAAGTGCTGCTGGTATGTCAGTCATCACCATCATCATCACTCTGTAACACTGCGTGTCCTTGGGTCACCAGTTGCCATTGACAACCAGCTCCCACCATCATTGACAACCAGCTCCCACCATCATTGACAACCAGCTCCCACCACCATTGACAACCAGCTCCCACCACCATTACAACCAGCTCCCACCATCATTGACAACCAGCTCCCACCACCATTGACAACCAGCTCCCACCACCATTGACAACTAGCTCCCACCACCATTAACAACCAGCTCCCACCACCATTAACAACCAGCTCCCACCACCATTAACAACCAGCTCCCACCACCATTAACAACCAGCTCCCACCACCATTAACAACCAGCTCCCACCACCATTAACAACCAGCTCCCACCACCATTGACAACCAGCTCCCACCATTATTGACAACCAGCTCCCACCACCATTAACAACCAGCTCCCACCACCATTGACTGCCAGAAGCGATGAACGTCACTGTTTCATGCCTAAGACCTGTCCAGCCAGTGAAATTCTGTATCCACGTCTTTCTTGGTCTACCTCTTGTCATCTTTCCCTCCACTGAGCCCTGTACCACATACATTGTTTGCTGGCAACCCAGTAGCAGCGTGTTGATGTCTTGTCTTCATCACCATTATCACCTCTACCAGATCACATGTTTTTAAATGTGATTTCACATGTTTATAATGCCTGAAATTGCAGTTTTTATTCATATAAAAGTAATTATGTTATTAAAACACATGTCAACGTCTTGAATGTCGTTGTTTCCTAATTTATGCATTATGTGAGAGGGGGGGTGTCTTTGCAAATATGCCAGTAGATAACCTGAACAAAAAATACCCAAATACCAACTCTATATCCCAGGTTATACGACAATATTCAGCCTCATGTAACAATACACAGCCCCATACAACATTACTCAGCCCCATACAGCAATACCCAGCGACAATACCCAGTGACGTACAACAATACCCAGCGACATACAACACTACCCAGCGACATAAAACAATACCCAGCGACATTAAAAAAATACCCAGCGACATACAACAATACCCAGAGGCATGCAACAATACCCAGCGACATACAACAATACCCAGCGACATACAACAATACCAAGGCCCACACATATCAATAACGTGTAGCAAAAAAACGGAAAAAGCAAAAGTAAAGCAAAATTAGTGTTAACTCGTTGGTTCTAAGGGGTTATCACATCAGAGGTTTGGGAAAAAGGGGTGGGGGGGGGGGGGTGGGGGTGGTTGGGGTTGTGACATTTTTTACTTTAACAATTTCAGCACATTAAAATATATCATTCAACTGAAACTGCTGTGCAACATACACATATCATACACTAAATGAACATACAAGATTGAGGATTAATATTACTATCAGTAGACTACCATAGCATATAATTAAACTGTTAGTTAATAGTTAGGACACAAAAAAGCAATATGCACAGTCAATATGAAAGTGATATGTACAGTAATTATTCCCATCAGAGTAA
>CAJHNH020003749.1:20000-58380 GCA_905116865.2 Candidula unifasciata
CCGTTTAGATGATTGTTTGAAGAACTGGATGGTTGATTAGTGGCTGGATGAATGGTTAGATGATTAGCCGGATGACTGGTTGGCTGGACTGTTGGTAGAGTGGATTATTTTAGTTAGCTGCGTGACTGGTTGAGAATCAACTGAAAGAAGTGTTGTTGATGTGTGGAGATGTAATGTTCTGGTAAAACACAGACAAGCACAGGATTTGTTCACGTCACCTGTGCACCTAGTATAAGGTGTTTTACCAAACCTTTTCTCAGTGGCTGATGAAGTAGACATCATCCCTCCAGATGTCTTGACCTCCCAGGATATTTCCCGGTACTTTATTGGCGAAGCGTAATTAGTTCTCACGTTGAAGCTTTAGCAGATAACGATCAAACTGGAGAGGGTACCACGTGATATTTTCTTCATCGTCGTTTCGCTGTTGAGATTATGTGTGCGCAGCTAGCATGGTAGTACAGGTAACTGTTATCTTTTATGTTTTAAAGCTTCTGCATGAGTACTTAACCATACAGCGAGCGTACGCTCGTTTAGCTATATTCAAGATGTAAATCAAGTAGCGTATTTGTAATAAATAGTCAATCACAACAAACACAAGTACAATAATGCAAGTTTATTGTGCAGTGAAGAGTTACATGTGTGCTCGATAATGTAGTTCTTAGTTCAGGTTTGAATCACCTTATATATATATATATATATACATAGACACACACGAACACACATAGTACATGAAAAAAATCCGCCCAAATGAGGACCTAACTTAAAAACCTTCGACTGCCAAAAACTACGGGGAGATATTAGATTGTCTAAACTCTTGAGACTCTACTTCAGCAATAACTCAGTTTACATTCTAACTGAGTGCTATTAAACCACTCCAACTTTCGCTTTTAGCTCATTACCTACTCTTGCAAATATGAAGGTTGCCCCTCTTCAAAAATAGAATTACACAGTTAGAAAAACATAATTACACTTGACACAAATAAACAAGTGCTTTAATTACTGATCTCCTTTCTTGGGCTAAATGAAAGGGGAAACACAATTTCGGATAAGTCAACTACTAACTTGAAAATCTAACGGGGAAAAAAATAGATAGATAAGTGAATTACCTGTTTCAAAAAGTGCTTGGTTTTATACAATTCTGATGAGGGGAGTGTGAGTAAACATGTTATAAGGCATAAGAAATTAGATAGAAATGTGTGTATTTTCTTTGACCAGCAAGTTTTCTGTGTTGTAGTGTCAATTTCCTTGTATTAAGTTCTTTAGCTTCAATTAAAAATTAAACCCTGCAACGTTAAAAATGCGCATGTCCATCTGTTTGCTATCTCGTCTCGATCTCTTTGCAATCTCGTGTCCATCTCTTCGCTATCGTGTCCGTCTGTCACATACCGCTCGTGTCGCGTGCCTGATTTAAGGATTTCTCCTTAAGAGCCAACAGCACTCTGAAATAAAACAATGTTGAGGCGTTGGCTCGTATTGGTCTAAGGGATATCCCGTGACCAATATAGGCTCAACTCATTTCAGGAGTAGGGCAACTTAAGTTCTGGCACTACAGAATATCTAATAATCCTAGGCGCAGCTTGGCTGGACACCCTGACTACTATAAAAAGATAGCCCCCAGGCTATGATAGTGTACCATCATAGCCATGTTAACACAGATTAAACTTACTAATCACACAAACAGAAAAACTAGACAGTTAGAAAAGTGAAACAGGGACACGTAAGTCAGCAATGAAAATTTCTGAATAGATGTAATAATTGCAACATATATATATATATATATATATATATATATATATATATATATATATATATATATATATATATATATATATATATATATATATATATATATAGATCAAGACAATCAAAGATGGTTGAAACAGCCAAAGTAATGTCTAGAGAGTTTCAGTGTTCATCATGGTTCCTTTGGGTAGACCTGTAAATAGAGCATGTGATATGTCATCTCAGATGCTACTTATCAGTTTGGTAGGTCACTGCTCCCCTCAGTCCATGGTGATCTGAACAGGCTGACTCAATAGACTGCTTTTTCTCTGGTTGATCTGGTAAACACTGACACTCTTCATATATGAGAACAAAGGAATTGTGCTGGAGCCCAACAAAGCTCCTGAAGAAGGATTCCTTGGTTTGATGACACAGGTGGCCTGCAACAACTGTCTCTCAGCCATTGGAACTCACACAAGATCCTGTCAAGTTGAAGGTATGATGACAATAGGTAGTATTTTTGGTGGATGGTAGTTGGCTGGAGTGTGAATCGTTTGTCTGACTTCTAGGGAGATATCATCCTGTCAGGAAGGAACTCAGAATTAGTATTCATCTTAAGAGTCACACACCAAGCTCAATTTATTTTCCTCTACCCTTCTCAGTCACTCAAAGGATAACTCTGAGGAACAGGAGACAATTCCCCCTTCATTTATCTTTGTCTGTAAGTCAGTACATCAGATAGAAGACAAGGTACATAGTGAAGATAGATAGACACTACTACACATAGATCATCCTCTCTCCACCTTCCCATCTACACCCACAGACATACATTCTATCTCGTTCTTACATGCATATTTTATACCTCCACAATCTGCCCCTTGCAAAGCCTGTATTGTTGTGCTAAAAATATCCTCTGACGACACAGCGCCTAGCTGGCTGAAGGGTGACCCAGCTAAATATGTCCGCTAATCGACACAAACTCTGTTGGCTGGTTAGAGAATAATTAACTTGCTGGCTTTAATATCTGTATAATGGTGTGGGTCAGGTAGGGCACAAACTATTAGCCTGCGAAGGGAAAGGTTTGATTTTAGGGGCTTGAGTGTCTGGACACCAAGAACAGCCTAGTTCTGTGCTGTCACACAGCTGAATCTTTCCTCCCTGCAGCAGCGGCTAACTTTATTGAGACATATATCATGGTACTCGTAAACTATAATCAGCTTACCCAAATTTTGGAATCCTTCAAAGATTAAACTTGTATTTTGAATGCGCCAAGATTTAATCAGAGAGTTGAAATAAGTCTAGACGCCTCGGAAGTCTGGCAAAGAATGACCCCGCCTGATCTCGCTTGGCGTCTCTAGAAAAACAAATGTCTGTATTAGTACACCAAGGAGTCAAAAGGTTTCCAGGAATTCGGAATATTATTCCAGAAAATATCTATCCCACAGTTGCAAGTTTGAAAATGTAGACTTTTCAAAACAACGAGAGGGTATAGAAATATATATTCCACCAGATAGAGGTATATATCAATATGAGGGACTGTATACCCACCGAACGGGTTTTAATTTGAAATGTGACCTGTCCGCTAGCGGCGTCAAAGTCACGACGAGTCTACTGTGTAGGGTTTGGTTGATTCACTCCTTGACATCGTCTCTTTGTTATTTCGTGTTCATCTCTTTGCTATCTCGTGTCCATCTCTTTGCAATCTCGTGTCTATCCCTTTGCCATCTCGTGTCCATCTCTTTGCTAGCTCGTACTATGTCTTTGCCATTTCGTGTCCATCTCTTAAGAACCTGATTCTCCTCAGTCTGTATAGTAACTTAAATGTCCTATTAAATTAACACACGGAGTGGAACAAGAGATCTGAGAAATAGGACCTTAATGAAGAAGATAGCGGACAACTGAGCCGAGCTACAAAAGATGGCACTTCAAACAAATGAATTTGTTCAAAACTCAGAAAAAAAATCAAATTTCAGTAGTGGACGAACAAACAGAACTTTCCACGAGTTTAAAGTCAATGAAAACTAACAACAGATAGAAGGTTGAAGGTCGTTGCTTCATAAACAGTAGAAGGAGACTGCAGCTAGTCATGTTTAGGTAAAACAAGAAAGGGGGTGGGTGGGGTGAAAACAACACCTTAGCAACTGTTAACACTAACGAGCATTAGAACATCTCATATATTCTACGTTACAATGTGTCGTTGTCTAGGAGATGATGTGTCAAATGAATGCTCTTAGGACACATTCTTAAGAAGACATAACTGGGACAAGCCGACACCGACTTCGAAGTACGAAACAGTTTATTAACATCTCATCACTTACATCAAATGTCCCGTCCGTGTCCTAATTTACAGCTTACACACACCTCAGCTCAGTTATCGGAACAACCACTCCTTCATTTGCCTTAGAAAGTTACACAAAAATTGCACGTTACCAGTCATGTCACATGGTAGATTTGCATCAAAAATTGCATGACGCCTATTTTTCAGTAAGCTACCAAAAACTTTTTTTTTTTAAAACATTCAAAACAATACCAAAATTTTAAGTATTGATGCACAATTTCTGAAACGTATCAGAACATCGAATGCAGTACCAAAAGTACAGTTCCACACGTGTTCGAAAGTATCAACTTCGGCAGCCTTGGGTAGCAGATGAAAGTGGAATAGAGAAAAGTATACAGAACTATATTACCTTCAGTGTGTGTGTGTGTGTGTGTGTGTGTGTGTGAAAGAGAGAGAGAGAGAGGAGGGGAGAAAGAGAGAGAGATAGCGAGAGAGAGAGAGAGAGAAAGAGAGAGAGAGAGAGAGAGATAGAGAGAGAGAAGGTAAACAGAAGGCGCATATTTATCTAAATTAGGGTACAACATAAAGACAGCAACGAATAGAAAGACAGGTAAACAGCAAATAAAGAATCCCAAAAGTGCTGAATATTGAAAAGTCAAGTCAGCCCATTAAGGATCAAAATTGCCACATAAAACTTGTAATATTTGCAGGTATAAAAATGTCTAAGGAAAAAAAAAAAAACAGGGAGAGACGGGGGAGAAAGATTTCACTATATTTTCATGGCGTAATGAAAAAATAACTGTGTTATCCTTCTACCTGTCTGTCTGTCTGTCCGTCTGTCTATTCATGTAGTCGTTCATCGTCCGCCCGTCCGCTCATCCACTCGTCCATCCGTCAATCCGTCAATCAGCCTGTTTTCTGTAACTGCGTCGAACAGTAGTGGTCTTCGCCCTATTCTTTTTTTTTTTTTGGATTTTTTTTTCTTGTCCTTTTTCATTTGTCTGTTATTTTCCTACTGCATCCACCTTCTTCCCCTCCCCCTTCTTCTTCTTCTTCTTCTTCTTCTTCTTCTTCTTCTTCTTCTTCTTCTTCTTCTTCTTCTTCTTCTTTCTTCTTCTTCTTCTTCTTCTTCTTCTTCTTCTTCTTCTTCTTCTTCTTCTTCTTCTTCTTCTTCTTCTTCTTCTTCTTCTTCTTCTTCTTCTCTTCTTCTTCTTCTTCTCTTTTTCTGACGATGTATCGAATCTATCTATCTATCTATCTATCTGTCTATCTATCTATCTATCTAATCTATCTATCTATCTATCTATCTATCTATCTATCTATCTATCTATCTATCTATCTATCTATCTATCTATCTATCTATCTATCTATCTATCTATCTATCTATCTATCTATCTATCTATCTATCTATCTATCTATCTATCTATCTATCTATCTATCTATCTATCTATCTATCTATCTATCTATCTATCTATCTATCTATCTATCTATCTATCTATCTATCTATCTATCTATCTATCTATCTATCTATCTATCTATCTATCTATCTATCTATCTATCTATCTATCTATCTATCTATCTATCTATCTATCTATCTATCTATCTATCTATCTAATCTATCTATCTATCTAATCTATCTATCTATCTATCTATCTATCTATCTATCTATCTATCTATCTATCTATCTATCTATCTATCTATCTATCTATCTATCTATCTATCTATCTATCTATCTATCTATCTATCTATCTATCTAATCTATCTATCTATCTATCTATCTATCTATCTATCTATCTATCTATCTATCTATCTATCTATCTATCTATCTATCTATCTATCTATCTATCTATCTATCTATCTATCTATCTATCTATCTATCTATCTATCTATCTATCTATCTATCTATCTATCTATCTATCTATCTATCTATCTATCTATCTATCTATCTATCTATCTATCTATCTATCTATCTATCTATCTATCTATCTATCTATCTATCTATCTATCTATCTATCTATCTATCTATCTATCTATCTATCTATCTATCTATCTATCTATCTATCTATCTATCTATCTATCTATCTATCTATCTATGTGGATGTGTGTGTGTGTGTGGGTATATGTATGTAGGTGCATGTCTGTATTATGTATGTCTGTATGTATGAGAATGTATGAATGTAAATGTAGCTGTGTAAGTATGTGATTGTCTGTGTGTGTATATTTTTGTATAATGTGGGTGTATGCAGGTATATGTAGCTGTGTAGGTATGTGTGTGTTTGTGTATTTATAAAAGCATGCAATTATGCATGTGTGTGTGATTGTGTGAGTATGCATGTGGATAT
Source organism: Candidula unifasciata (assembly GCA_905116865.2). Classification (NCBI taxonomy): domain Eukaryota; kingdom Metazoa; phylum Mollusca; class Gastropoda; order Stylommatophora; family Geomitridae; genus Candidula; species Candidula unifasciata. The sequence goes on from CAJHNH020003749.1 coordinate 26,343, forward strand.
ATGAAAGTATATTTAGGTATGTATGTCTGTGTGTAAAGATGTGAGTTTATGTATAAATGTGTGTATGCATGTATGTATGTGTGAATATATGTATACATGTATGTGGGTTTATGTTTTCATGTAAGTGTAAATGTGTGGTTTTGGGCATATGTTGGTGTCTGTACATGTGATTGTAAATGTGTGTATGCATGGGTGCAAGTATAGATGTGTATGTATGGAATGTGTGTGTGCATGTATATCCATAAATGTATTTGTGTGTGCTTTCTGTTTGTGCATTTATGTCAGTGTATGTTTTTGCTTGTATATGTATGTAGATGCATGTGTGTATGTATATGAGTTCGCATGTATGAGAACATAGGAGTATGTATACGTGTGTGTGTGAGTGTGTACGATTGTGTACACATGATGTGTGTATGCATTATACTATAATTTATATTTCTTTATTAAATCCATAACATGCATTATTGATAACAGGTATTGGTACTCTGAAAAATGAGTACTTAGAAGGGCCGAATGTCAGACGGGCCTGCGTGCCCAACTGGTAACCCTTTGAAAATAAAGTTCTATCTATCTATCTATCTATCTATCTATCTATCTATCTATCTATCTATCTATCTATCTATCTATCTATCTATCTATCTATCTATCTATCTATCTATCTATCTATCTATCTATCTATCTGTCGGTCGGTCGGTCGGTCGGTCGGTCTGTCCTCCCGCATCCCTCCTTCCCTTTTTTCTTCCCTCGTTACTTCAGTATTTTAACACCCCTCCTTAAGAAAGAAAGAAACAAAGTAGTAACCCGTTGATATATTCTTTTACATTGTTGCTGGATGCCAGCAACATCCGCTACTGAAATAAAACATACTCCGGAAAATGGAGAGAAATAAACTGTTTACATCAAGAGGTCAGGTATATTTTTGTTGGCCTGTTTCTCCCACTGTATGTCCTACCTTCATTTGTGTACCTGGATTCAATCTTCCACGGCTCTGCGGGATGTTTCTGAACAAAGCTGCGGCCATAGATTGTTTGTTGTTGAGAGTCGAAACCGTTTCCGTACCCGTGGCTTGCCTGCTTTGCTGGGGTTGTCTGAACGTAGAAGCCAAGTGTTGTGTGGGTGGACGTCGTTGAACACAGATGTGGGTTGTGTGGTTGCAGATCCCAAGTGTGGTTTTGGTGGACACGGTTCAACGCTCATTAGGTTGTGTGGATGTAGACGCTAAGTGTGGTGTGGATGGACATGGTTCAACGCTCTTTAGGTTGTGTGGATGTAGACGCTAAGTGTGGTGTGGATGGACATGGTTCAACGCTCAGTTTGTGTGGATGTAGACGCTAAGTGTAGTGTGGATGGACATGGTTCAACGGCCTTGTGGGTTGTCTCAATGTAGAAGCCTAGTGTAGCATGAGTGGACATCGTTCAACGCCTATATAGGTTGTTTGGGTGTAGACGGCAGTTGTAGTGTGGGTGGGAACAGTTCAATTCCCATGACGGTTGTGTGAATGTATAAGCCAGGTGTGGTTCGCTCTCACGCCACAGTGCCATTCTCCTACCAGTATCTGGAAGCCACGATAACCATCTTTCTGTAGACCATGCATCGCCGGAATCAAACCTTGGTAACTGTCGAAACTTTTGAGAAACGATTGCTCTAAATCAGTGTTTCACAAAGTGGGCGCTACTGTCCTCGGGGGAGGGGGGAGAGGGGGGAGATAGTAGCCTCAGTTGCAGCTGGGAAGCACTGAATGAAAGAAAAAAAGCGTTAGAGAGAGAAAGAGGAGAGAGAGCGAGAGAGAGAGAGAGAGAGAGAGAGAGAGAGAGAGAGAGAGAGAGAGAGAGAGAAGAAAGAGAGAGAGAGAGAGAGAGAGGAAGAGAAAGTTGGAGAGAGACAGAGAGGAAGAGAGGGTGAGAGAGATAGATAGAGAGAAACCATGTTGAAAACCTGTATGTAACTTTTCAACGTAGTTAACAGATTAAAATCGCAGTCACTGCTGCAGTGAAACAGATTAAAGTTGCAGTGTTAGTTAGTTAGTTAGTTAGTTAGTTAGTCAGTCAGTCAGTCAGTCAGTCAGTCAGTCAGTCAGTCAGTCAGTCAGTCAGTCAGTCAGTCAGTCAGTCAGTCAGTCAGTCAGTTAGTTAGTTAGTTAGTTAGTTAGTTAGTTAGTTAGTTAGTCAGTTAGTTAGTTAGTTAGTTAGTTAGTTAGTTAGTTAGTTAGCTAGTTAGTTAGTTAGTTAGTTAGTTAGTTAGTTAGTTAGTTAGTTAGTTAGTTAGTTAGTTAGTTGGGTTATCATCATTGCACTCCGGACATGTCCATAGGTGCTCAGATCCTCCCCTCAATATGAACCCCAACGTCCGATGGCTAATAGTACCAGTTCTATGTTGATTAACAAGTCTTCTGGCGTGTCTGGTGTGCGTCTCGTTTTTTTGCTGTGCCGATCTTAATTCCCAAGTCTTCCATTCTGGCGAGTGATGTGGATTCACTGCCCTCAAAGTTCTCTATCCTTCCCATTTCTCTGGGGGCATTGATAATATCAGCATGATCCATAGCGTGACCGTCGATAGCGATAGCGGATCCAGCCAACCTGTCAGCTCTTTCATTTCCATCGACGCCCGCGTGTCCCGGAACAAATAGTCGCCATCGGACGTCGAATACACACTGAGGGAAGTGTGAACTCACGTGCATGACCCCATTCCGATAAAACTTTCACAGCATAAGTGAGCGAAAATAGCTAATTTGCGCCATTCGCCTCAACAGACGAAAAAGCCTACCGCCATTGTGGCTGTTTACACCTGATTTGCTCCAGTGTAACAGATTAAAATTGCAGTATTTGCTCCAGTGTAACAGATTAAAATTGCAGTATTTGCTCCAGTGTAACAGATTAAAATTGCAGTATTTGCTCCAGTGTAACACATTAAAATTGCAGTTTTTGCTCCAGTGTAACAGATTAAAATTGCAGTGATCTCTCCAGTGTAACAGATTAAAATTGCAGTATTTGCTCCAATGTAACAGATTAAAATTGCAGTATTTGCTCCAGTGTAACAGATTAAAATTGCAGTGATCTCTCCAGTGTAACAGATTAAAATTGCAGTGTTTGCTCCAGTGTAACAGAATAAAATTGCAGTATTTGCTCCAGTGTAACAGATTAAAATTGCAGTATTTGCTCCAGTGTAACAGATTAAAATTGCAGTATTTGCTCCAGTGTAACAGATTAAAATTGCAGTGATCTCTCCAGTGTAACAGATTAAAATTGCAGTGTTTCCTCCAGTGTAACAGATTAAAATTGCAGTATTTGCTCCAGTGTAACAGATTAAAATTGCAGTATTTGCTCCAGGGTAACAGATTAAAATTGCAGTGATCTCTCCAGTGTAACAGATTAAAATTGCAGTGTTTGCTCCAGTGTAACAGAATAAAATTGCAGTATTTGCTCCAGTGCAACAGATTAAAATTGCAGTATTTGCTCCAGTGTAACAGATTAAAATTGCAGTATTTGCTCCAATGTAACAGATTAAAATTGCAGTATTTGCTCCAGTGTAACAGATTAAAATTGCAGTGATATCTCCAGTTTAACAGAGTAAAATTGCAGTGTTTGCTCCAGTGTAACAGAATAAAATTGCAGTATTTGCTCCAGTGTAACAGATTAAAATTGCAGTATTTGCTCCAGTGTAACAGATTAAAATTGCAGTGATCTCTCCAGTGTAACAGATTAAAATTGCAGTGTTTGCTCCAGTGTAACAGAATAAAATTGCAGTATTTGCTCCAGTGTAACAGATTAAAATTGCAGTATTTTGCTCCAGTGTAACAGATTTAAAATTGCAGTATTTGCTCCAGTGTAACAGATTAAAATTGCAGTGATCTCTCCAGTGTAACAGATTAAAATTGCAGTGTTTCCTCCAGTGTAACAGATTAAAATTGCAGTATTTGCTCCAGTGTAACAGATTAAAATTGCAGTATTTGCTCCAGGTAACAGATTAAAATTGCAGTGATCTCTCCAGTGTAACAGATTAAAATTGCAGTGTTTGCTCCAGTGTAACAGAATAAAATTGCAGTATTTGCTCCAGTGCAACAGATTAAAATTGCAGTATTTGCTCCAGTGTAACAGATTAAAATTGCAGTATTTGCTCCAATGTAACAGATTAAAATTGCAGTATTTGCTCCAGTGTAACAGATTAAAATTGCAGTGATATCTCCAGTTTAACAGAGTAAAATTGCAGTGTTTGCTCCAGTGTAACAGAATAAAATTGCAGTATTTGCTCCAGTGTAACAGATTAAAATTGCAGTATTTGCTCCAGTGTAACAGATTAAAATTGCATTGTTTGCTCCAGTGTAACAGATTAAAATTGCAGTATTTGCTCCAGTGTAATAGAATTAAATTGCAGTATTTGCTGCAGTGCAACAGATTAAAATTGCAGTATGTGCTCCAGTGTAACAGATTAAAATTGCAGTGATCTCTCCAGTGTAACAGATTAAAATTGCAGTGTTTGCTCCAGTGTAACAGAATAAAATTGCAGTATTTGCTCCAGTGTAACAGATTAAAATTGCAGTATTTGCTCAAGTGTAACAGATTAAAATTGTAGTATTTGCTCCTGTGTAACAGATTAAAATTGCAGTGATCTCTCCAGTGTAACAGATTAAAATTGCAGTGTTTGCTCCAGTGTAACAGATTAAAATTGCAGTATTTGCTCCAGCGTAACAGATTAAAATTGCAGTATTTGCTATAGTGTAACAGATTAAAATTGCAGTGATCTCTCCAGTGTAACAGATTAAAATCGCAGTGTTTGCTCCAGTGTAACAGATTAAAATCGCAGTGATCTCTCCAGTGTAACAGATTAAAATCGCAGTGATTGCTCCAGTGTAACAGATTAAAGTTGCAGTGATCTCTCCAGTGTAACAAATTAAAATCGCAGTGATTGCTCAACTTTCAAATTAAAAAAATGAATGTTATGACTAATCAGATTTATCTTTCTTATTAATGAATATGTTATTGTTCAGTTTTGTTTTGATATTCCCACACTTGGGCCCTGCTTGGAAAGATGGCCTGAGATGACACGTCGACAAGCAGCAGTTACACAACCTTGCATTTTTTGAAAAAATTCTTTCTGTACATAAGGTTAGTTGCGTATCATTCACAGGACGTTGCAGAACCAACCCAGACAGTCCCTGGCTGTTATGTGGTTTTTCTAGGCACATTTACGTCCAATAGTTTGCCATTGCCCGCTGAACGGTCGGTTTTCTTGATACTACTGTAGAAACTAACACAAGGCCCATGGTCCGCAGCTGGAATATCGAACCCAGCATCCCGGCATTACGAAGCGTTCGCATCGACTTAGCCATAGAACCGACCAGCATAATCTAAATAGATAGCCCCTTAAGTTATGCTGACTGTTCAGCGGTTCAGTCAGTAAAACCTACATGGAGTCTCCCAGCGCAGCCTAAAAGAGCCAAGGCTCTTTGTGAATTACATAACTAAGATGACTAAATGTTGTCATTAGCAATTCTCCATTACCATATGTGATCGATAATGATGAAGCTCGTCGATGATATTGCTGTTTAGACGGCTACAAAAAATACATACAAGCTTTCAAATCTGCTTCAAAGTTGAGTGGAGAAAGTAGAAAAAAAAATAAGGCTTCAAATGAAATTCAACATCTTCGGAGAAGAAACCCTAAGCACTATTATTGATTACAGTTGATGCTCATGCAGCATGCCCTTTCGCTAGACCTGCCTTGTTTACTCACAAGAAGAGGTAACACCAATAAGCTTGGAACAAATCATGCTGCCGAAGCTGTCGGGTTAGGCGAGCAATGTTCTATGTGTCCGTCTGTTGGAGCTTCCCTCATAGACCAGCTGCTGACCCAGATAAAGGCCACAGTCTACCAACCAAGGCAATGGACGCAGTCTACTAACTAAGGCAATGGGCACAGCATACCAACCAAGGCAATGGACGCAGTCTACCAACCAAGGCAATGGGCACAGCCTACCAACCAAGACAATAGACACAGTCTACCAACCAAGACAATGAGCGCAGTCTACCATCCAAGGCAATAGGCGCAGTCTACCAACCAAGACAATGGACTCAGTCTACCATCCAAGGCAATGGGTACAGTCTACCATCCAAGGCAATGAGTACAGTCTACCATCCAAGGCAATGGGTACAGTCTACCATCCAAGGCAATGGGTACAGTCTACCAACCAAGGCAATGGGTACAGTCTACCATCCAAGGCAATGGGTACAGTCTACCAACCAAGGCAATGGGTACAGTCTACCAACCAAGGCAATGGACTCAGTCTACCAACCAAGGCAATGGACTCAGTCTACCAACCAAGGCAATGGACACAGTCTACCATCCAAGGCAATGGACACAGTCTACCAACCAAGGCAATGGACACAGTCTACCAACCAAGGCAATGGACACAGTCTACCAACCAAGGCAATGGACACAGTCTACCAACCAAGGCAATAGACTCAGTCTACCAACCAAGGCAATGGACTCAGTCTACCAACCAAGACAATGGTCACAGTCTACCAACCAAGGCAATGGACGCAGTCTACCAACTAAGGCAATGGGCACAGCATACCAACCAAGGCAATGGACGCAGTCTACCAACCAAGGCAATGGGCACAGCCTACCAACCAAGACAATAGACACAGTCTACCAACCAAGACAATGAGCGCAGTCTACCATCCAAGGCAATAGGCGCAGTCTACCAACCAAGACAATGGACTCAGTCTACCAACCAAGACAATGGACTCAGTCTACCATCCAAGGCAATGGGTACAGTCTACCATCCAAGGCAATGGGTACAGTCTACCATCCAAGGCAATGGGTACAGTCTACCATCCAAGGCAATGGGTACAGTCTACCAACCAAGGCAATGGGTACAGTCTACCAACCAAGGCAATGGACTCAGTCTACTAACCAAGGCAATGGACTCAGTCTACCAACCAAGGCAATGGTCACAGTCTACCAACCAAGGCAATGGACACAGTCTACCATCCAAGGCAATGGACACAGTCTACCAACCAAGGCAATGGACACAATCTACCAACCAAGGCAATGGACACAGTCTACCAACCAAGGCAATGGACACAGTCTACCAACCAAGGCAATGGACTCAATCTACCAACTAAGGCAATGGACTCAGTCTACCAACCTAGACAATGGTCACAGTCTACCAACCAAGGCAATGGACACAGTCTACCAACCAAGGCAGTGGACACAGTCTACCAACCAAGACAGTGGACACAGTCTACTAACCAAGGCAGTGGGCACAGTCTACCAACCAAGACAATGGTCACAGTCTACCAACCAAGGCAATGGACTCAGTCTACCAACCAAGACAATAGGCACAGTCTACCAACCAAGACAATAGGCACAGTCTACCAACCAAGGCAATGGACTCAGTCTACCGACCAAGGCAATGGACACAGTCTACCAACCAAGGCAATGGACACAGTCTACCAACCAAGGCAATGGGTACAGTCTACCAACCAAGACAATGGTCACAGTCTACCAACCAAGGCAATGGGTACAGTCTACCAACCAAGGCAATGGGTTCAGTCTACCAACAAAGGCAATGGGCACAGTCTACCATTCAAGGCAATGGGCACAGTCTACCAACCAAGACAATAGGCACAGTCTACCAACCAAGACAATAGGCACAGTCTACCAACCAAGACAATAGGCACAGTCTACCAACCAAGACAATAGGCACAGTCTACCAACCAAGACAATGGTCACAGCCTACCAACCAAGACAATGATCACAGCCTACCAACCAAGACAATGGTCACAGTCTACCAACCAAGACAATGGTCACAGTCTACCAACCAAGACAATGGTCACAGCCTACCAACCAAGACAATGGTCACAGTTTACCAACCAAGACAATGGTCACAGTCTACCAACCAAGACAATGGTCACAGTCTACCAACCAAGACAATGGTCACAGTCTACCAACCAAGACAATGGTCACAGTCTACCAACCAAGACAATGGGTACAGCCTACCAACCAAGCAAATGGGCACAGTTTGCCTTGTCATAACTATATTCACATTGAAATTCCTTGTCCTTGCACAGTGACTCTCAAACCCTCTAATACAGTTCCATCATGTTGTGGCGACCGCCAAATAATGATTTTTCTTCATAACATCAATTATTTTATGATTTCCGATGGTCTTAGGCGACCGCTGTGAAAGGGTCGTTTGACCCCCCCCCCCTCTTCCCTCACAAAAAAGGTTCGCGACCGGCATGTTGAGAACCGCTGTTCTAAGGTCAGTAAGGTTAGTCTCCTCCCGTGTTCACTTTTATGTCAGACATCACGATCACACTGTGGGATGACTGGTTTGTTTACGCTGTCCAACATTATGTGATAACAGAGACAATACTATCGACTACTGTTATACGAATCGGCTCTGTGGCTAAGTCGATGCGAACGCTTCGTGATGCCGGGATGCTGGGTTCGATCCTAGCTGCGGGCGATGCGCCTTGCGTTGGTTTCGACAGTGGTATCAAGAAAGCCGACCGTCCAGTAGCAATGGCAAACTACTAGACCTAAATTTGCCTAGAAAAACCACGCAACAGCCAGGGGCTGTCGGGGTTGGTTCTGCAACGTCCTGTAAAGGCTACGCAACTAACCTTAACTGTTATACGGAAGCTCAGACATAACCGTGTACAAATAAAACAAACACATTTCATCGGATTTGTACATTTTTGCTCATTATCACAAAGAAATAATAATACTAGTGATTGTTTATAATGTTATTTGGCATATTAAGTTACGCGCATGTTTTTCTTCAAGTTCTTGTTAACTGTACTTGAGATTTGTATGGTCCTTCTTTATATACACGTTTTGTTATATTGTACATAATGTTCTTTTTGTTATACTGTAGTTGCCTGTGGATTAGGCATTGCGAACGCGCTTCGCAATGCCTGGGTCCCGGGTTCGATCCTAAAGTAAAATTTGCATAGAAAAACAAACCACAACAGCCAAACTTTGCTCGGGTGGTTCTACAATGTCCTGTAAAAGTTACCCGACTAAAATTTTTTGGAGGGGTACGGGGGGAGGGGGTATATTAAGGATGACGCATGGGGGCGGGGGTCTCACCATATACCTGTCGGGGAAGGGGGTGGATCTGGAAAAGGTTGGATACCATTGACCCAGAGAAACCTACATATTTATAGACGGAATACCCATCACCTAACCTGACGAATGGAATACAACTAACAGTTAAATAACAAATCAAGGTGATCTATAAAGGTCACATTATAAAGATATTTCCCTTAAGAAGACTACAGCTTTCACGGATGGTGGCAACACAGCCAGATTTGATCGGCTACTTGACCTAGTTAGCGTTGCTGTACATCTCCCATCGACATTCTTTAGGTCTGGCTTCCGGTTTTACTAACTGCGCCAAGAAAAATAAGCACAGGGAAAGATTGATCCTGGCAATGGTGTCTGGATTTGTGCTTCGGTCTGTGACTATTCCCTGACTTTTGGTTCGGGTAACAAAATAAATGTTTGCACCTACGTGACCTTTATGCAGTGGCGTCGCTAGCTCTGAGCCTCGTGAATCAAAGTGGGCTTCAAAAATCCTTCCTTCACTTTTACAAACATCTTAAAAGCTCTTTTACGGATCGGCGATAATTTTTGTATGTGGTCTTTGATTTCTCATCTTCTTATGATTTTATTATTTACAATTGCACAGGTGCTGCTGTTTTGTTAAGGAGGTGAATTTCTTGGATCTTTGGTTGAGAAATAATTTGTGTACCCCTAACAAAAATAATAGGAGCCGCCGTGGTTAACCGGTAAATACTCGCCTGCGGATCGGAAGGTCATGGGTTTGGCTCCTAGGAGGGACCAGACTTCTTTATCTTTTACCTTGGCTCCCAGGTCGATCCAGCCTTGAGTGGGTACAGGGTGCAGTCCTTGGAAGTGAAGGCGGTCGGCGCGATGCTGACCACATCACCCAGCAAGTGTCGTTTGGTTTATAAAATATAGGTCTAGCCCTATGTGCCAAATACGCCTGAAGGCGTGGAAAAGGGTTCTTCACTTTTACTTTAACAAATAGAATATAGAGTTTCTGACACACTCGTGGAGATTGGAAAGCAATTCACATGTGAAGCGATGCTGGAAAGCAATTCACATGTGAAGCGATGCTGGAAAGCAATTCACATGTGAAGCGATGCTGGAAAGCAATTCACGTGTGAAGCGATGCTGGAAAGCAATTCACATGTGAAGCGATGCTGGAAAGCAATTCACATGTGAAGCGTTGCTGGAAAGCAATTCACATGTAAGGCGTTGCTGGAAAGCAATTCACGTGTGAAGCGATGCTGGAAAGCAATTCACATGTGAAGCGATGCTGGAAAGCAATTCACATGTGAAGCGATGCTGGAAAGCAATTCACATGTGAAGCGATGCTGGAAAGCAATTCACATGTGAAGCGATGCTGGAAAGCAATTCACATGTGAAGCGATGCTGGAAAGCAATTCACACGTGAAGCATTGCTGGAAAGCAATTCACATGTGAAGCGATGCTGGAAAGCAATTCACATGTGAAGCGATGCTGGAAATCAATTCACATGTGAAGCATTGCTGGAAAGCAATTCACATGTGAAGCGATGCTGGAAAGCAATTCACATGTGAAGCGATGCTGGAAAGCAATTCACATGTGAAGCGTTGCTGGAAAGCAATTCACATGTCAAGCGTTGCTGGAAAGCAATTCACATGTGAAGCGATGCTGGAAAGCAATTCACATGTGAAGCGATGCTGGAAAGCAATTCACATGTGAAGCGATGCTGGAAAGCAATTTACATGTGAAGCAATGCTGGAAAGCAATTCACATGTGAAGCGATGCTGGAAAGCAATTCACATGTGAAGTGATGCTGGAAAGCAATTCACATTTGAAGCGTTGCTGGAAAGCAATTCACATGTGAAGCGTTGCTGGAAAGCAATTTACATGTGAAGCGATGCTGGAAAGCAATTCACACGTGAAGCGATGCTGGAAAGCAATTCTTATGTGAAGCGTTGCTGGAAAGCAATTCACGTGTGCAGCGATGCTGAAAAGCATTTCACATGTGCAGCGATGCTGGAAAGCAATCACATGTGAAGCGTTGCTGGAAAGCAATTGACGTGTGCAGCGATGCTGGAAAGCATTTCACATGTGAAGCGATGCTGGAAAGCAGTTCACACGTGCAGCGATGCTGGAAAGGAGTTCACGTGAGCAGCGATGCTGGAAAGCAATTCACAGTAATCTTGACGGGCGTACGGACACACGAAAACATGAAGCCCAGTGGTGGGTGGTGGTGGGTGGTGGTGGTAGCGATGGTGGTGGTGATGTTGATAGGTGGTGGTGGTGTTGGTGGGGGTGGTTATTCTTAAAGGGCGCGCGGAAACATGAAAACATGAAGCCCAGTGGTGGTGGTGGTTGGTGGGGGTAGTGGTGGTGGTTGGGGGGGGGGCGGTATTCTTGACGGGCGCGCAGACACATGAAAATATTAGACCCCGTGGGGGTGATGTCAGGCAGATGCCTCACCAAGCACGAACTCCAGTATCCAGCAAGGATCTCACAAGTAACTGCTAACGTGACGGGCTTTCCCCCACCTTCGAAAAGATACCCGTGTTAGACTGCCTCATCCTCCTGTGGGTCATATAGACTTAGTATAGGGGTAGAACAATCCAGAAATCTATAGAAGTGCATAGAGACAGAGAGGTAACGAAATCTATGTACATATATATGTGATATAAGATAAATGTGATGCAGAGATAAAGTTATTAATAGATAGTAAGAAATGCAGAGGTATATAGACATATCAAGATTCAGAGATATACAGAAGTGCAGAGATATATAGAAATGCATCGATGCAGTGACGCATAAAAATGAAGAGATGTACAGAAATACAAAGATTCAAAGACGTAGAGAAATGCAGAGAGATATAGAAATACCAAGATTCAGGGACATATAAAAATGCAGAAATTTATAGAATTGTAGAGATGCATAGAAATGTCAAGATGCACAGATATAGAGAAATGCAGAGATATACAAAAATAGCAAAATACAGAGACACACAGAAATGCAGAGATATATAGATATACCCAGATTCAGAGACACACAGAAATGCAGAGATATATCGATATACCCAGATTCAGAGACATACAGAAATGCAGAGATATATAGATATACCCAGATTCAGAGACACACAGAAATGCAGAGATATATAGATATACCCAGATTCAGAGACACACAGAAATGCAGAGATATATAGATATACCCAGATTCAGAGACATACAGAAATGCAGAGATATATAGATATACCCAGATTCAGAGACACACAGAAATGCAGATATATATATAGATATACCCAGATTCAGAGACACACAGAAATGCAGAGATATACAGATATACCAAGATTCAGAGACATACAGAAATGCAGAGATATATCGATATACCCAGATTCAGAGACATATAGAAATGCAGAGATATATAGATATACCCAGATTCAGAGACATACAGAAATGCAGAGATATACAGAAATACCAAGATTCAGAGACACACAGAAATGCAGAGATATATCGATATACCCAGATTCAGAGACATATAGAAATGCAGAGATATACAGATATACCCAGATTCAGAGACATACAGAAATGCAGAGATATACATAAATACCAAGATTCTGAGACAGAAATGCAGAGACATATAGAAATACTAAATTCAGAGACATACAGAAATATAGATATGTACAGAAAGACAGAGATGTAAAAGTTTGCCCCTTTTTATAAGGTGGCCAAAGAATATGGACTGTGTCCAGCTGATGAGAGCAACCCGTTCTCGGAATGAGTAGAATATTTTATTCAGCACTGTTTTGTTATTCATATTTATTGGTCCATGCTGTTTTCTGGATTGGGGGGAGGGGGGAGGGTGTGGAGGAGGAGGACAGAATTGTACCCACTGCCTCCAAACAAGCATGTCATAACAGGCTGCTAATCAAGGGTTTGCTGAAATTGGATGTGTTGTGATAAAGGGCGCAGATATCGCAGCCTAGCTATAAATCATAATACAAAGTGTTAACCTGTATTTTAAGGAAAACCACACAAGAAGACGAAGCTCTTACTACCACGCAGTGCTCACAGGCTTGACACAGCCTAGCTGAAAACTCGGACTCCTAATTTGTAATCTGACCTCCGGGGACTTTAGCCAGAGACCACATCAAAGAAACAGGAGACAGGCTACAGATAAGAAACGGAAGTAGAGAAAAAGAAAACACGAGATAGGAAGACGAAACAAACGCCCTGCAGATGACCCTAACCTACAGTGATACCACCATCTTTTATCACTTGTCTGGGTCTTCCGGTTTCTCGGTCATTTCCGAATGCCTGGTCTAACCATCTTTACTTCCGGAGTCACGGAAAGTAGTACATTGAGTGCTTTCTCTGAAAAACCGTCAGGGTTTTTCCGATATTCCGTTTTTGTTAGTTAGTTAGTTAGTTAGTTAGTTAGTTAGTTAGTTAGTTGGGTTATCCTCATTGCACTCCGGACCTGTCCATAGGTGCTCAGATCATCCCCTCAGTATGAACCCCAACGTCCGATGGCTAATAGTACCAGTTCTATGTTGATTAACAAGTCTTCTGGCGTAGCTGGTGTGCGTCTCGTTTTTTGCTGTGCCGATCTTAATTCCCAAGTCTGCCATTCTGGCGAGTGATGTGGATTCACTGCCACCAAAGTCGTCTATCCTTCCCATTTCTCTGAGGGCATTGATAATATCAGCATGATCCATAGGCTGACCGTCGGTAGTGATAGCGGATCCAGCCAACCTGTCAGCTCTTTCATTTCCATCGACGCCTGCGTGTCCCGGAACAAAAATAAAGGTGACTCCACGGACAGTGGACTTCTGTAATGATTCAACCATTGTCTTCGCACTGAACCTGCCTGAACCCTCCGGATCATACTCATTGAATCACTGAGTATACACACGCGGGTGTATTTTTGTGTTTCAAGCCAGGCAAGCGCTTGTGTCACTGCCATCACCTCCATCGTCATGCTGCTGGTTGTCATGGAAAAGGCGCCGTTGGCTTCTTTGACTGTTCTGCCCGCTGAGCGTGCTGTAAATGCCCATGCGCTTCTTCGTTGGCGTATAACGGATCCGTCTGTTTAGATTATTGCATCTGCTTCGTCTGAATTTTCACCGATGAGAGCGTTGACCTCTGCATTAACAGCAACAGGATTCTCTTCTCTACATCGCCTGTTGAGTGTGACAATACAGGAAAATGTACAAATAAACGCCTGAGGCACAGGTATCCATTCTGCACCAGGTATGATGTCGGTTAGGCTGCATATTTGCCTAATAACATCTTCTGCCCGACCTAGCCACGATTTCCCCCTCTTCAGTCTGTCTCCCTTTTCACTAAAAAGCGCTTGATGCAGTGGGTGTTTCTTATCAGCACATATTTTGAGATATGCCCGAGCCCTCCACATCCTGATCCTTTGGTTCATTGTTGGAAAGTCAAGTAGATACCTCATTGCTCCACAGGATGTGTCTCTAGTACATCCCAAAATAATGCGCATGGCTTCATTTTGCACCTTTTCGAGTCGTTCAATCTGGGTAGCACTGACAGTGAGGATGGCCAGAGCGTATTCAATGGGGGAAAGGACCAGACCGTAGAATAGAAGTATTAGTAGTCTTTGCTCAATGTTGGAAGCAGCCATAATCCTCATTGCAGATAGACCTTTGCGTGCTTTTGTTATCACATGGTCAACGTGTTCCCTGAATGACAAGCTGCGATCGAACCTCACCCCGAGAAACGTCATAACGTTGGTTCTGATCAATACATTATCACACATTTTCACTTCTGGTAAGTCCGACTTGACAATGTGATTGTTCAAAGAGAACCATGACACTGATGCCTTCAAAGGATTGACATAGGCATTGGAACCATCATACCAGGCGGCAATTCGATCGAGTTCTTTGTGCATAGTGCTGGCGATCTCCTGTCTATCACGCCCTCGTCGATAAATCAAAATGTCATCAGCAAATGACAAAGTCCTCCCCTTTCCATTCAACTGCTGCTCAGTGATCATCACCGTATAAACGTTGAATAAGACTGGTGATAGCGGTGATCCCTGTGGCAAGCCTGGACATATCGTTTGCGGTTCTGAGGACCAGCTACCACATCTTAGTACAATCTTTCTCTGGAACAGGGCCGCAGCAATCCAGCGGATCAGAATAGGATTAACTTCTAGTTTAAGCAGTAATTGCATTAAATAATCGTATGGTACTTTATTGTAGGCATCTTCTAAATCCAACACTGCCGCACATGTCTCTTCTTTAATCTGAAATCCCTCGTATACATCGTAGGCGAAAACTGCAGCATTGAACCATGTCTCTTTATTTAACCTGTACCCTCCAAGTGTTGGTGGGAACTTATCGTGTAGTTCCAAGTAGGTGGTCAATCTTTGTGCGACAATTTTTTCCAAAAGTTTGCCAACAGTATTCTGCATCGAGATGATTCTGTAGCCGCAGATCTTCGAGTGGTCTTTATTAGGCTTTGGTAGTGGGAACAAATAACTATGGAGCCATTCCTCTTGTATCTGGCCACTCTGGATGCTGATATTGAATTCCTTTGCCACGCTTTTCAAATCAGCATTCGACATCATCAGCATGTCGTTGTATCGGATGCCGTCAGGGCCTGGAGCAGTGCTGCGCGATTTGTTGAGGCAAGTTCTTAAGGTATCTGCAGTGATTGTGAGATCAGTGCCTAGCACAGTGTTCTCGCACAGCATCGACAGTTTCATCTTAACCCCCATTCTTGTAGCTTCGTCTTCCGTTTTTATACCTTTCCTTTGTGAATGTGACTTGTTTTCTTTGACAAGTTTTTATGGCTACTATATGAGGGACCGCCACAAAAGTAATACCTTCTATTTTCTTTTAATCTGGGTAAATGCTTGTATCAGTGTGCAATTTGTAAATTTAACAGAATTCCCCAAACACTCTTCTGCACTGAATATGCTTATCAACCTGTTTCAGTAACAGGTGGCATCACTGAAGCGGTTTTTAATGGCGACCAAAGCCGTTTGGTTAAAGCAGCGTAACGTCATAGAATTTCTCAGTGCTGAAGGCGAGATCCCGCTTTGAGTAAACTAATGTTTAAAGAATGTGTATAGAGGTTCAACATTGGCTGTTAACGCTGTCTTACGCTGGGTACATTGTTATGACGAAGCTGAAGTAGGTCAATCCTATATGGCTGGCGCAAAGTGAGATGATCATCCAACTATCGCGATTACTGCAGACAATATTCATCCAAAAGATGACACCATTCGTGTTGACCGTCGGGTAATACTGGATGAACCGATGGTCTGGGCACTGCCGGTACTAATGGATAACGTGGAGTACAGTTCATCAAGTGTTACCTGACGGTCAACACGAATCATGTCCTCAACTCGATGAATGTTTTGGGGAGTAACTGATGGACAGATGGTCAGTCCGCTTTGCATCAGCTATTGGGTGCCGGTTCCACTCCGCCAGAACCTAAACCCACGACTTTCCAATCCACCGACAAGCATCTAACGCTACACCAAGTCGGATCCCATATGCCATTCTGGTATACACAATATTTGCACCTCTATTTATCTTAGCGCCTTCGTTTACCATTTTGAGATTCTTCTGGTATGATCTATCGCGTGAGACTGATACACATACTAGACGTCAATGTGCAATGAACATAAGTTGGAAACGAAACAATAGGACAACAGATCGTGTTCTGATTTAGGCCTCCCTATAATACAGACACACCTGCGTGAGTCACCCCATCTTATCAGCTCGGTAGAAAGAAAAAAAAAGGGAAGGGGAGAGGAGAAGGAGGCGGAGGTGCATCCGCACTCTTCAACAGGTGAGTCTCCAGCCTAGCTCCCAACAAATGGCTCATAAAACACATTTTTTTATGCAGATATCTTCAGGGCTGTCTGGAACAGACCGTGCATCTACCTGTACTTTCATAAATGCAGACGTGGCGAAGTCTTCCAGCCCAGTGTTCTCCAACCCGTCGGGTCGTAGACAGGTCCATATGGGAGCCAACGATTTCTTCTGATTACTGTGGAAAGAATCGACATCATATCACACCAGGCATACTCTAGATGCTCCGTCTGCTATAGAAAACGCCTTAAGGTATAGATGCTATCTGTCCTGTAGCACGCTGAATATACCCACGTCGTTGCCTTCCTGTCACGTGTCCCTCTTTTCCGCATCCACTCCTAATTCCTGGTTCACACATTCCTATGCAAGTTAAGTCATCAGATTCCTTCACAATCATGTAACCTGTTAAGGTGTGTCTAAAGGATTAACACTTCAGGGATGAGAACCAAACCGGTACAAATCCCGGAAACCCCGTTCAACCGCATGAAACAGTAATTTTATGGCACCTGACAGCTACATAACTTGTAGTGCAGTCTGGTCTAGGAATAAGGACAAGAACTATATGCTACATTAGTGCTACAACACGAGTGTAGTGTTGTTGGCGCTAAGTTTGTTTTTGTTTTCTATTAGCTGTCAGGTGGGCCGTAAAACAATTTCTCGTGTTTGTGGTGGGCCGTGAAACAATTTCTCATGTTTGTGGTGGGCCGCGGCTGTACACAGGTTGAGGAACACTGTTCTAGCTCATAGAAGCCTTCTATTCTGTCTGCTCGCGGTCATACAGTACACGTGTGGTGTTTGTACAGACATACACATACATATAACACAGTGTGCTAACATGTGTCTTGTCTACGTTTGTCTAACTGTATATTTTCGAATTTAAAAAAAAAATCTCTCATCTAGTATGTCTTTTCTCACTTGGTGCTGTCTGATCGTCATCATATTTGGTTCCAGGCTGTCTAAATATATTCTGATTTGTTGCATTTTCCGTTAGAAGATTATGTTCTTAATATTTTTTTTTACATTGCACTTTGCTATTGATTCTGTCACGGCTGACATGTTTCATTCAGTTCTGTTATGGTTGCCATGTTTCATTTAATTGTGTCTTAAATATATACAATACAAGTATTACACATACCAATCACAGCTCACAGTGTCGCGCCATGCACTTCACTCACTAACTGGCTGATCCGAATTTCGCCTTGACATTGTTTGTTGTTTAATTCAGTTTCCCCATTTGGGCTTGAAGTTCAAATTTTCACTGAATTGATAGAAAGAACAAGGTCTACTACGCGATAGAGAGGCAGGCTTCTGCAAGAGAGACCCAGCGAAAGTTAGGTAGGCTTCAGCAAAAGAGAGAGAGAGGCTCAACGAAAGTGAGGTAGGCTTCTGCAAGAGAGACCTAGCGAAAGTGAGGTAACCTTGAGCAAGAGAGAGAGAGAGAGAGAGAGAGAGAGAGAGAGAGAGAGAGAGAGGCTCAGCGAAAGTGAGGTAGGCTTAAGCAAGAAAGGCTCAACGAAAGTTAGGTAGGCTTCAGCAAGAGAGGCTCAGCAAAAGTGAGCTAGGCTTCAGCTAGAAAGGCTCAGCCAAAGTGAGGTAGGCTTCAGCAGAAGAAGCTCAGCAAAAGTGAGGTAGGCTTCCACAAGAGAGACTCAACAAAAGTGAGGTAGGCTTCAGCAAGAGAGGCTTTTGAGAAGTCTACATTTTCAAATTTGCAACAGTGGGATAGATAATTTCTTGAATAATATTCAGAAAATCCTGTAAGCCTTTTTACTCCTTGGGCACGAATACAGGACTTCTTTTCTAGAGACGCCAAGCGGAATCTGGGGCGTGCATTCTTTTGCCAGACCCCTGAGGTGTCGAGACACATTTCAATGCTCTCATTACATTTTGGCGCATTCAAAATACCAGTTTAATCTTTGAAGGATTCCTAAGCTTGGGTAAGTTGATTATAGTTTACGAGTACCATGATTTATGTCTCTTTAAAATTGGCCACTGCTGCAGGGAGGGAAGATTCAGCTGTGTGACCGCACAGAACTAGGCTGTTCTTGATGTCCAGACACTCAAGCCTCTAAAATCAAACGTTTTCCTTAGCGGGCTAATAGTTTGTGCTCTACATGACCCACGCCATTAAAAGAAATTGAACCCAGCAAGTTAATTATTCTGTAACCAGACAATGGAGTTTGTGTCGACTAGCAGACATATGTAACTGGGTCGCATGTCAGAAGCTAGGCGCTCTGAGTCAGAAGTTATTTTTAGCACAACAACATTGGGTGTGCAGTGGGCAGATTGTGGAGACATAAAATATATACATCTACGAACGGAATAGAATGTATGTCTGCGGGTGCAGATATGAAGGTGGAGAAAGGATGATCTATGTGTAGTAGTGTCTATCTATCTCCACTATGTACCTTGTCTTCTCTCTGATGTACTGACTTACAGACAGATAAATGAAGGGGAAATTGTCTCCTGTTCGTGAGAGTTATCCTCTGAGTGACTGAGAAGGGTAGCGGGAAAGAAATTGAGCTTGGTGTGTGAATCTTAAGATGATTACTAATTCTGAGTACTTTCCTGACAGGATGATACCTCCTTAGAAGTCAGGCAAGCGAGTCACAGTCCAGCCAACAATCACCAACCCATACCATCCCTATCACCAAACCTACCCCAAAATCTACCTTTTGTTGCCACAATTTCAACATGACAGGAGCTTGTTTGTGAGTTCCGGTGGCTGAGAGACAGTATTGCAGGCCACATATGTCATCAATCCAAGGAAGCCTTCTTCAGGAGCTTTGTTGGGCTCCAGCGCAGTTCCTTTGTCCTCATATGTGAGAAGATCAGTGGTTTACCAGATCAACCAGCGGAAAAGCGATCTATACAGTCAGCCGGTTCAAAACACCATGGACTGAGGGGAGCAGTGACCTACCCAATTGGATAAGTAACATCTGAGATGACATACCAAATGCTCTATTTACATGGCTACCTATGATGCACTATGATGATTCATGTACACTCTGAACTGTGTCTGGCTGTTTCAACATCATCGCTGTGACGTTTAGTCCTGAACTCCATTCACTGGAAACCATCTCGATTGTCTTCATTATATATATATATGTTGCAATTATTACATCCATTCAGAAATTTTCATGGCTGACTTGGGTGTCCCTGTGTCACCATTATATCTGTCTAGCTTTTATTTTTGTGTGATTAGTGAGTGTAATCTTTGTTAACATGGCTACACTATCATAGCCTGGTGGCTATCTTTTTATAATAGTTTGGGTGTCCAGCCAAGTGTGCCTAGGAATAGTAGATATTCTGTAGTGCCAGAGCTTGAGTTGCCCTACTCCTGAAATAAGTTGAGCGTATATTGGCCACTGCATCTCCTTAGACCAATACGAGCCTACGCCTCAACATTATTATTTCAGAGTGCTGTTGGTTCTTAAGGAGTATTCCTCAAATCAGGCTGGCGACACGAGCGGTATGTGACAGTAGGCTTTAGCAGGATAGTCTCAACGAAAGTGAGATAGGCTTCAGCAAGAGAGGCTCAGCAAAAGTGAGATAGGCTCAGGCAAGAGAGCCTCAGCAAAAGTGAGGTAGGCTTCAGCTAGAAAGGCTCAGCAAAAGTGAGGTAGGCTTCAGCAAGATAGGCTTATCAAAAGTGAGGTAGGCTTAAGCAAGGCTAGGCTCAGCAAGGTAGGCTTCAGCAAGAGAGGCTCAATGAAAGTGAGGTAGGCTTTAGCAAAGCTAGGCTCAGCAAGGTAGGCTTCTGCAAGAGAGGCAAAGCGAAAGTGAGGTAGACTTCAGTAAGGCTAGGCTCAGCAAAAGTGAGGGAGGCTTTAACAGGAGAGTCTCAGAGAAAGTGAGGCAGGCTTCAGCAAGAGAGGCTCAGCAAAAGTAAGTTAGGCTTTAGAAAGAGAGGTTCGACGAAAGTGAGGTAGGCTTCAGCAAGGCTAGGCTCAGCAAAAGTGAGGTAGGCTTTCGCAGGATAGTCTCACGAAAGTGAGGTAGGCTTCAGCTAGAAAGGCTCAGAAAAAGTGAGGTAGGCTTCAGCAAGAGAGGCTTAGTAAAAATGAGGTAGGCTTCAGCTAGAAAGGCCTAGCAAAAGTGAGGTAGGCTTCAGCAAGAGAGGCTAAGCAAAAGTGAGGTAGGCTTCAGCTAGAAAGGCTCAGCAAAAGTGAGATAGGCTTCAGCAAGAGAGGCTCAGCAAGGTAGGCTTCAGCAAGGCTAGGCTCAGCGAAAGTGAGGTAGGCTTTAGCAGGAGAGGCTCAACGAAAGTGGGGTAGGCTTCAGCAAGAGAGGCTCAGCGAAAGTCAGATAGGCTTCAGCAAGAGAGGCAAAGCGACACGATGTCTTGTATTGCGAACCATAATCCTTTTAGGAGAGCCAATGAGCTACACGAACAGCCAGCACACGCACCCAAAGACATTTGCTGCGTGGTGTGGTATGAAGTTGTCTCTTGAATCAGTAATTATTAATCAGTAATCAGCATTCAGCACATCCTCGTTCCTGCCTGCTATAAAGATGCCCTTATAAAGAACAATCAGGCATCGCCGGTGACCGTTGAGATGCTGTCATAGAAAACATCTGAGCATTGAGAGTGACTTTTGTTCCACCCAAGAACTTCTTCATACTTTGACCTAGATTCCCCTTCGGTAGTCCATGTGTAGCTGAGCACCATCAAGCGACGTTAGAGGTGGAGTGATCACGCATTGTTTACCTACAGCAGCCGAGTTGGTAAACAAGGTGTCTAGTCTCTCTAAACGGGACATATAAAACTTCTTTACAGATAAACTACTCGACAGATAAACTACTCTACAGATAAACTACACTACACTTAAACTTCTCTACAGATAAACTACACTACAGATAAACTACTCGACAGATAAAAGGCATCGCCGGTGACCGTTGAGATGCTGTCATAGAAAACATCTGAGCATTGAGAGTGACTTTTGTTCCACCCAAGAACTTCTTCATACTTTGACCTAGATTCCCCTTCGGTAGTCCCTGTGTAGCTGAGCACCATCAAGCGACGTTAGAGGTGGAGTGATCACGCATTGTTTACCTACAGCAGCCGAGTTTGTAAACAAGGTGTCTAGTCTCTCTAAACAGGACATATAAACTTCTTTACAGATAAACTACTCTACAGATAAACTACTCTACAGATAAACTACACTACAGATAAACTACTCTACAGATAAACCACATTACACTACAGATAAACTACTCTACAGATGAACTACTCTACAGATGAACGACTTTATATAACAGAGCTCGTTTTTAAAAAAAAAAACCTATCGAAGTAAGCAGGTGAATGGGATAACAGGTAAAAGACCTCATTCACATTCCTTCCGGGTCTAAAGAGAATTTGGCGCATGGCTTATATGTCCTAGCAAACTGTCCCCAATGGATTGTGAAGTCAGTATCATATCTTTCGCAAGCTGGTGTGGCGACCAGACGCTGGTCTACGATCCAAAGGTCTAGGGTTCAAATTCGCATCGAGGTGGATTTTTATTTTTGGAGTGACATGGCTCACAGGTCGACCCAGGTTAAAATGAATACCATTTAATGTCCTGGCAGGTGTACTAGTTCAAAACAGGAAAGTCAAAACAGCCAGCCTAATTCTGACCACATCACTCATTGAGTGCCGACAGGTCTATATAAACTTTTTCTAGCATTTGGCGTTAAAAGTTTTTTTTTTTAAAACTGCTTTACTTTTGAGAAATCTGTTGAGAGATATTAAAGCCATAATCTATGTCTGTGTACATGATTTAAAAAAAAAAAACATAACTGTAAATAGAAAGACATGACTGATTTCGCGGCTGCTTTGGTACAACAGGGAATTGTCATTTTTCTTTGTTGAATTTGTACTTTAGTTATAATTGATTCACTTTTTTGCTTCATTTATGTAATTGTTACTGTAGTACGCACATGAAGAGATACAGCCAAATATGCCAGGTAATAAATTGTGCAATCTAATGATTGTCTCTTCTTTGTTTAATTTTACAACGGAGAAACGTTGCTTTGGATTATGGGAACAAGTCACTAACTCAGGCCCAAACACGACGTGATAGGCCGTTTATTCATCCTTCCTGACCTTTCACACGCCAGACTCTCTGGCACAGGGGTGTCAGGTTGTTTTATTTTGTATGGTCTGAGAATTGTATATTTCCCACCGTATAGTGTTTGTTGTAGGCGGCCGGTGCGTAAATGATAGTCGTCTCGGATTTTAAGTAGGACATGATTTTATTTCAGCTGTCACTTTTGGCGGGCGACGAGTAGGGTACTACTGCTTTTCTAGAGCAACGCAGCGTTTTTGGGGCCACCGTAAAATGTTAAGAAGTCTGAAACACAGGCTTAGGCTGGGGGGTGTGTGTGTGGGGGGGGGGGGGGGAGAGGTTAGGGCCACTTGCAAATATTATGGGGTCTTTAAAAGTGATCACATCCTGTAATACAGAGCACGCGTGGTAGCCGGTGAGACCTTCGACACACTACAGCATGACACCCCTGCCAGTTAGACTAACGCGTCTTAAAGGTTAAGACGCAATAATTAACGTCCAATCACGGTCTGCATGGGCTCGACTTCGTTACTAGAACCGGATTATGATTATGACTATGATAATGACGATGTCGATGATGATGATGATGACGATAATGATGATGAGGATGAAGATGACGATGATGACGAAAGTGAACAAGAGAGTAGTTTTGAACTGAATGTTCTCCCTATACTGCTTTCACAAGTAGCAGAAGCAGAACTGCCATCATAATTTCACTTTATCACCAGTGCATAGAATACGTTTCTAACTGCTCTCTCCCGGCTCTTCTCCCAGAACACACAAACGATTTTATCTTTATGAGCCCTGGCATACTTTCTTTATCAACTGTGTTTATGTTCATTCAGGGGTATCTTTAGAATGCTATTTTTGACCATTACTTTTATTTTGTGTAAATGGTGATGCTACATTTTAGCTTTACTCAGTAAATATTTAGTATGTTTTTAGTTCTATATTCAAGCTTTACTCAATTATTATTTAGTCTGACTTTGATTTTGCAGTTTAGTTCTACACAATCTCACTAGGTCTGTTGCTGATTCTACATTTTAGCTCTACTTAATCGTTATTGAGTCTGTTTTGATTCTACATTTTGGCTCTACTTAATCGGTATTGAGTCCGTTTTGATTCTACATTTTAACTCTACTTAATCGTTATTGAGTCTGTTCTGATTCTACATTTTAGCTCTACTTAATCGTTATTGAGTCTGTTTTGATTCTACATTTTAGCTCTACTTAATCGTTATTGAGTCTGTTTTGATTCTACATTTTAACTCAGTTATTATTTAATTGCTTCAGCGATACTTGCTAAAGGTTTCACCACCACCGAGACTACAACAATCTTCCCTGAGACTACAAAGATTTCACTTCAGATTACAAAAAATCATTATTTGAGACTACAAGAATCTCGTATGAGACTACAAGAATCTCGTATGAGACTACAAGAATCTCGTATGAGACTACAAGAATCTCCTATGAGACTACAAGAATCTCGTATGAGACTACAAGAATCTCCCCTGAGAATCTAACTAGAGACTATAAGAATCTCACATGAGACTACAAGAATCTCGTATGAGACTACAAAAATCTCGTATGAGACTACACGAATCTCGTATGAGACTACAAGAATCTCGTATGAGACCACAAGAATCTCGTATGAGACTACAAGGATGTCCCCTGAGATTACAAAAATTTCTTATGAGACTACAAGAATCTCTTCTGAGATTACAAAATTTTGTATGAAACTACAAGAATCTCGTATGAGACTACAAGAATCTCTTCTGAGATTACAAAATCTCGTATGAGACTACCAGAATCTCGTATGAGACTACAAGTATCTCGTATGAGACTACAAGAATCTCTTCTGAGATTACAAAATCTCGTATGAGAATACAAGAATCTCGTATGAGACTACAAGATTTTCATCCTGAGTTTACAAAAATTGTGTATGAGGCTACAAGAATCTCTTCTGAGATTACAAGAATCTCACATTCTCCCCTCGCATTCTCGCCTATGAGATTACAAGAATCTCATATAAGACTACAAGAATAACCCCATACTTGTAGCACTGTGGAAATATCTGCTCTTTCAAGAACATATTTGTTTGTTATGTTATTCTGCCTTGATATACCCCTAAAGTGTGTATAGGGTGGGTTGGTTGGTCTGTAGATATATTTCTTGCCCCCTAACAGTGTATTTACAGATAAGTCAAATCTTCTAAACAATCTCTTTATGGACGCTTAATTTAATTGTTGAACAAGACCAAAGTTCTGAAGTGGACGAACAGCCGAAACTTTCCGCTAGAGTGTACAGCCAGTGAACACTAGAAAGGAGGAGACGAGTCGGTTCTTTCCCAATATCTGCCCTCACCATGACTCACAGGGCAGTCCAACATTTCTGATGGTGGTAATAGCATGTTTCCCGGTTTTCTGATTCGTTTGAAATACCCCAAAAACATCCAGAACTGAACCTAACCCCAACCCACCTATGTCCCACGAGAGAGTGCAGCCTAGGTTCCACAACTGCATTAAGCCTAAGTCCCACGTCAGCATGCAGCCTAGGTCCCACGTCAGCATGCAGCCTATCTACCTAAAATATTCGAGTGTCTGTTTGCAGGAAGATACTGGGACAGAACCGACAAGGCGTGTGGAAGGAACTCATCTTTCTTGTCTATTGTAAATACATGGTTCAGGGTCTAGACCATATAGTATTGTGTTCACAATGCAAGCTTTATATACCTGAACTTCTGTTCACTTTGTTGGTATATCGGTCTCCATGATTCTAATACCACTTCAGTGAGTAGACATATATTTCATAGACTAATCGGCACTCTGTGAGTTATGTGGTCAACATCCCGCCGGCCGCGTTAACTGGACATAGACATAGACTTTACATTTACGTCATGTCTGAAAAAAGTCCACAATGTTGGAAGCGATTATAAAATAAAATGTAGCTCATTGTAAGCGAGATAACCGCCAATCCTCCGAAACAGGTCTCCGGAACCGAAACGGAGAGAAAATAATATACAATATAACTGGCTATATCCATAAAGCAGAACTGGCCTGCCACAACAGTAAAAGCCGTTTAAAGGCATCCTCATATGACCCCAGAATACCAGGTATGTTCACATAGCTTTACAGGCATCAGATTGCTTTCTCACCTGTGATATTGTCAGCGAATTCCCCGCCTGTTGAGAGCTCTACAGCTGAAAGAAAGAAACAGAAAGAAAAAAATGAGCGCCTGCCAGGAATGCAAGAGTGTCTTGCCGAGAACTGCTCTTGTTGTGATGTTGGTCTATGGCTTGTTAATTAATCATTACTATAATATCTCCTAACTGCCCGCTTAGGCATTAGAGAGTATATTAACGACTAGAGGCGCTGACAAGACAGACAATTGTGAGGCAGGGCAATAAGCATCCCTGGCAAAATTAAATTTCAGGGGCAGGGGTGTGCGGAGCGGCAGTTTATGTGCCTAATAATAACAATATTCTGAAGGGCGAGCACTATAACATTTGAAATAAGATATGTATAAATGCATAAAAGGAGGAGATCCAAACCGGCAAACTATAACTAGAATAAGCTGACAATATCAAGAGGTCATGTTTCAAGGAGAGCTCAGCTCAAGGTACTGTCTTGAATGTACAAACCCTATAAACGCCGGGGTGAAAGGAAATGAAGGCGTCGACAGATTGGCTGTGCCGGCAGTGATTGGTGGAGGAAGATGTATGGACAGTTCAGGCACAATAATTAGGTTGTGTGCTAGAGACTTTCAGAAACAAGAGTAAGAGGCGATGAACCACCTGTTGGAAATAGGAATAAAACAAAAACAAACATACTGGACAAAGACAGATATGTCAAGCAACTCTCTTCTCCCGGGTACACTGAGCACGGGTACACGAAGATGGCTGCTAAGTCGGAGGACTAAGCAAGTATGGGTCGAACCGATGAGAAAGGATGGTACGAACAACAAGTCACAGTAAGTTAAAAGCGAAATCCAAGTGCATCTGACTGAGAGGCGAAAAACCAACAGTATACATGCAAAGAGAGAGAGAGAAAGAGATCTGTAAAACGGATGCACACGCGAAACTCAGGTCCTGAAAAAAAAATTATATCGTTTGTGTTGACTATTTTAGTTTTATATTTATTAGGACATTTAACGCTGCATAGTTTTCATTGTCTACTGGACGGTCGACGCAACATATTATGGCGGAAATTAACTTGAAGCCGTCTAATGACAAACAATCACCGGCTCCAGCCAACCGGCCGTGCTGCTGACGTCACTGGGTAGGGCTTACGATGCGTTAACGAAGCCGTTCTCAAACAAAAAGTTTACCTCTCCTTGACAGCGGCGAGGAAAGACAACTTAAATTTTAACTTTTATGTATCTCCATGCCTTCTTTGATAATTTCACAATTGTTAGTCGACTTTTATTAATTATAGCAGCAGCACCCCAGGCATACGCTCACGACCTGCCAGGGTGCCTCGGCCCCCAGTTTATGAACAGCTGCATTAACACATTGTTAGCCCGACCTGGTGACGTTAGCAGCACGGCCCGTCAACTGGAGTCGGTCGTGGACAAATCGGCTGCAGCTGAATCGCGCCGTATATGTCGAAGCTATAAACCGTGTTCATAAACACAGGCAAAAAATAAATTTGTTTCATTACTTAAAATTGCAGTAAAGTTTACATTTGAGCCTACTGTATGCTAGCCAGATCTAGAAATTCACTGTATATATTAGGGTGAAAATGTGTGAACAAATACTAAAAACGAGAGCATGGTTACTGGGGCGCTTAACTTTATTACAAATTACTAAGCTTGGAGAAAGGTGCGTGGGGTGGGGTATGGTGCTTAAGTACCCACTCCCACCCCTTTAATTAGGCGCCCCTACTGTTACCGAACCAGAAGTCAGAATACCTCTCTTCATGAAGATGGTAGCTAGTTCAGCAGCTGATGGCATTCAACTACCGTAAACTATTTGATAAACATGCTGTCGTTTATCGGAGGAAACACGGTACAGTCACGGTTAGTTGGCACGCTTCACGGAGGTGAATTATTGACTTTATCAGTCAAGGTCAGTACAGCCCACACGCACTCACATGTATTACATACACACTCATACGCAGACGCAGACACACACACACTTCTTCTTATTCTTCTTCTTGTTCTTCTTCTTGTTCTTCTTCGTCTTCTTCTTTTCTTCTTCTTCTTCTTTTTTCATCTTCTTCTTCTTCTTCTTCTTCTTCTTCTTCTTCTTCTTCTTCTTCTTCTTCTTCTTCTTCTTCTTCTTCTTCT
The DNA here is from genome assembly GCA_905116865.2 of Candidula unifasciata. Classification (NCBI taxonomy): domain Eukaryota; kingdom Metazoa; phylum Mollusca; class Gastropoda; order Stylommatophora; family Geomitridae; genus Candidula; species Candidula unifasciata. Next base: position 54,579 of record CAJHNH020003749.1, read on the forward strand.
TCTTCTTCTTCTTCTTCTTCTTCTTGCTCTTCTTCTTGTTCTTCTTGATCTTCTTCTTCTTGCTCTTCTTCTTGTTCTTCTTATTCTTCTTGTTTTTCTTCTTCTTTTTCCTCTTGTTCTTGTTTTTGTTCTTCTTCTTCTTCTTCTTCTTCTTCTTCTTCTTCTTCTTCTTCTTCTTCTTCTTCTTCTTCTTCTTCTTCTTCTTCTTCTTCTTCTTCTTCTTCTTCTTCTTCTTCTTCTTCTTCTTTTCTCTTTCTTTCTTTCTTTCTTTCTTTCTTTCTTTCTTTCTTTCTTTCTTTCTTTCTTTCTTTCTTTCTTTCTTTCTTTCTTTCTTTCTTTCTTTCTTCTTTCTTTCTTTCTTTCTTTCTTCTTTCTTTCTTTCTTTCTTTCTTTCTTTCTTTCTTTCTTTCTTTCTTTCTTTCTTTCTTTCTTTGTCTTCTTCTTTCTCTTCCTCCTTCCTCTCTTCCCCCTCTTCCCCTCATTTTTCCTCTTGCTGAGAGGAAAATTTCCCCTCAAACAGCTCAGATGTGCCGTCTTTGCCACTTTCAGCATCAGAATTTAAAACACAAAAAAATAAATGTGTTAGAAAGTTTCACCATGTTTCTGGTGTTTATACGTGATCTGATTTAACGATGAAAATATTTTTCATGGAATTTTTTCAAAAATAACCCTGGCTCTGAAATCAACCCAGCCATAAATGGGTACAAGTCATATTTCTGGGAAATAAGTGGAACCGACACGATGTTGACCAGTTGTTAGAGCGGTGTAGACAGGAAAACGGGGGAGAGGGCGGGGGGGGGGGGGGGGGGTGAGGGAGAGAAGGCGGTCAGCAAAATGAATAACTGGAGACCACATGGGTACGGCTGTCGCCACGGACTGTGCAGGTTAGGACATTTGTTTTTACCCTCAACAGAAAAGCTGTATTTACTTACAGGGGATCGAACGCGGGTCACTCGCGCAGAGCCCGACACTGTTACTGCTCGGAAAACCGCTCCTCACTACTATAATTATTTTATTAGGATTACTTCTGTCATCCATTCCTTCTTTTGTCAGTGTATTGTTGTACAATCGCCCGTTTTTGTTATATAGCTTGTCTTTTTCTGTTTTAGCTCACCTTTGTTGCACTAAAATTACACAGAAATTCGCGTGATTTACTTCTAGACACACTAAATCCATTTTCGTTTAATTTTAGAAATCATTTTGAGCACGTTATACATGTTTAGTTCGGATCAGTCAACTCAGCACCCAGAGGCGGAACCAGTGGGTGGTAGGTCATCTCTGCAAACTTCTAAACAACTTTGACCCGGAGGTAAAGAAGGGAGCCTAAAGTTTAAAAGGAAAAAAAAAAAACGTGTTTAGTGGCCACAACTCGAGAAGCGACTGGCCGAACGGTTAGAGCGTTGGCCTCTCAAGCGGGAGACCCTGGTTCGAATCCTCGGTAAGGCTGGGGATTTTTTCTGTCGGGGGCAAAATAAAAACCTCAACGGCACAGTTGTGGTGACAGCACTAGCCATTCGGCCGTACATCCTCAGGCTCAAAGACCCCTCTGCCAACATCTCAAAAATGGTATAATAATGGCAGTAATTGGCAGTTTTGACAGAGGCCACAACTATCATGTGTATGTGTGTAGGGCAGTGATTCCCAAACTGTTCGCCGCGGTACCCCTGGGAGCCGTGACTTTTTCACAGGGGTACCCATTTAAGTCTGGGTCTTCCTGGGAGCTAAGGTAGATAACCAATGAGTCAAAACCATCAGAGCAAGAGGAACACAGTGTGACATGCATACTAAGAATATCATAAAAGAACACAAAAACATAGGTTGTAAAATGCATGCAAAAACCCGCGCGCGCCTACACACACCCACATACACACGCTCACCCACTCACTTACACACACACATGCATGCATGCAGGCATTCATACATTACATACATTTCATGTGTAATACACACACACATTCACACACACGCAGACTCACACACACATACAGACAAACATACACACACACAGATACATACATATAAACACAGACACACTCGCTGTCGCACAGCAGACATATATACATATATACATACATGCTCACACACTGACATATGCAGACAATACATCAAGCCAGAGAGGTGGTGCATAAACCGCAGTCTTAGCCACGCAAGTGGCGCACATAAGCCAGGCCATAAATATTACCGGAGACTGTTATAACTCAGCTTCTGCCAACAGCAGGTTGAACGTGGTAGAGGTTTTAATGTTGTTGTTGTTGTTTGTTGTTGTTGTTGTTGTTGTTGTTGTCTAGAATGGAATGAAATATAAGCTAGCGTCATTTTAAGAAGAGATCTGGCTTCGTCAGGACCTGAACCCATGTCTAGCCCCTTTACCGCAGCGCCCCCCCCCCCCCCACCCACCGACAAAGCTGAAATGCTAGATCAACACTGGATTTGGGGACAATAGTCTGTGTTGTGAACACCTGAGCTCAGTGGCTCTCAACCTTCTTAATGCCGCTAGCCAATAATACAGTTCCTTAATGTTGTAGCGACCCTTTAATTCAGTTCCCTTATGTTGTAGCGACCCTTTAGTACAGTTCCCTTATGTTGTAGCGAGCCTTTAATACAGTTGCTTTAAGTTGTAGCGAGCCTTTAATACAGTCCCCTTATGTTGTAGCGAGCTTTTAATACAGTTCCCTAATGTTGTAGCGAACCTTTAATACAGTTCCCTAAATGTTGTAGCGAGCTTTAATAATACATTTCCTTATGTTGTAGCGACCCATTTAGTGAAACAGTTCCACTAATGTTGTAGCGAACCTTTAATCAGGTTAAACCAAGTTCCCTAATGTTGTACGCGAACCTTTAATACAGTTCCCTAATGTTGTAGCGAACCTTTAATACAGTTCCCTTATGTTGTAGCGAACCTTTAATACAGTTCCCTAATGTTGTAGCGAACCTTTAATACAGTTCCCTAATGTTGTAGCGAACCTTTAATACAGTTCCCTAATGTTGTAGCGAACCTTTAATACAGTTCCCTTATGTTGTAGCGAGCCTTTAATACAGTTTCCTTATGTTGTAGCGAGCCTTTAATACAGTTCCCTAATGTTGTAGCGAGCTTTTAATATAGTTCCCTTATGTTGTAGCGAGCCTTTAATACAGTTCCCTTATGTTGTAGCGAGCCTTTAATACAGTTTCCTTATGTTGTAGCGACCCTTTAATACAGTTTCCTTATGTTGTAGCGAACCTTTAATACAGTTCCCTAATGTTGTAGCGAACCTTTAATACAGTTCCCTTATGTTGTAGCGAACCTTTAATACAGTTTCCTTATGTGGTAGCGAGCCTTTAATACAGTTTCCTTATGTGGTAGCGAGCCTTTAATACAGTCCCCTTATGTTGTAGCGAGCCTTTAATACAGTTCCCTTATGTTGTAGCGAACCTTTAATACAGTTCCCTAATGTTGTAGCGAACCTTTAATACAGTTCCCTTATGTTGTAGCGAACCTTTAATACAGTTTCCTTATGTTGTAGCGAGCCTTTAATACAGTCCCCTTATGTTGTAGCGAACCTTTAATACAGTCCCCTTATGTTGTAGCGAACCTTTAATACAGTTCCCTTATGTTGTAGCGAACCTTTAATACAGTTTCCTTATGTGGTAGCGAGCCTGTAATACAGTTTCCTTATGTGGTAGCGAGCCTTTAATACAGTTGCTCTAAGTTGTAGCGAACCTTTAATACAGTTGCTCTAAGTTGTAGCGAGCCTTTAATACAGTTGCTCTAAGTTGTAGCGAAGCCTTTAATACAGTTGCTCTAAGTTGTAGCGAGCCTTAA
>CAJHNH020003750.1:0-58340 GCA_905116865.2 Candidula unifasciata
TATTGGGGCAACAATTGAGATAACATAAAAAATAACCACAAGTGACTATTTTTAGCCAGAATTTATGCCTTCGCGTTTGGCCTAAATCATATTTTTCCAAAAATGACACAGAAAAATAGATAAGATAAAAGGTGAAAAACAAATTTTACGAAGAAATGTTCCTAACAACTTGTTTGTGTCCTAACACGCACTAAAACAGTGAGTCCCAGACAATTTATTTTACACATGAATAGACACGCTAGATGCAGAGTATAGTTAAACTGGATGTCTGATTTGGCATTTTTGTACAATCTGGGGGGCAAACATAATTGAGATAACATAAAAATTGACCACAAGTGACAATTTTGCAGAATTTATGCCTTACGCGTTTTGGCCAAAATAATATTTGCAAAAAAAGTTGCCATTTAGTCTCAGTCTATCATTTCACACTTGACGAGATACTCTAGATGATAAATTGGACACTTTGGAGCTCGTTGGTGACAGAAAAATAGATAAGATAAAAGTTAAAAAAACAAATTTTACGAAGAATTGTTCCTAACGAACTTGTTTGTGTCCTACCACTAAACATTGAGTCCCAGACAATTATTTTACACATGAATAGACACGCTAGATGCAGAGTAGGTAAACTGAATGTCTGATTTGGCATTTTTGGTACAATCTGGGGCAACAATTGAGATAACTAAAAATGACCACAAGTGACAATTTTTTGCAGAAATTTATGCCTTTCGCGTTTGGCCAAAATATATTTTTTGCAAAAAAGTTGCCAATTTAGTCTCAGTCTATCATTTCACACTTGACGAGATACTCTAGATGAGAAATTGGAATTGGACACTTTGGAGCTCGTTGGTGACAGAAAAATAGATAAGATAAAAGTGAAAAACAAATTTTACGAAGAATTGTTCCTAACAACTTGTTTGTGTCCTACCACTAAAACAGTGAGTCCCCAGACAATTATTTTTACACATGAATAGACACGCTAGATGCAGAGTAGTGTAAACTGGATGTCTGATTTGGCATTTTTGTACAATCTGGGGGCAACAATTGAGATAACATAAAAATGACCACAAGTGACATTTTTGCAGAATTATATGCCTTTACGCGTTTGTAACAAAAAAAATAATATTTGCAAAAAAGTTGCCAATTTAGTCTCAGTCTATCATTTCACACTTGACGAGATACTCTAGATGATGATAATTGGACACTTTGGAGCTCGTTGGTGACAGAAAAATAGATAAGATAAAAGTGAAAAACAAATTTTTACGAAGAAATTGTTCCTAACAACTTGTTTGTGTCCTACCACTAAACAGTGAGTCCCAGACAATTATTTTACACATGAATAGACACGCTAGATGCAGAGTAGTTAAACTGGATGTCTGATTTGGCATTTTGGTACAATCTGGGGGCAACAATTGAGATAACATAAAAATGACCACAAGTGACAATTTTTGCAGAATTTATGCCTTTCGCGTTTGGCCAAAATCATATTTTGCAAAAAAGTTGCCAATTTAGTCTCAGTCTATCATTTCACACTTGACGAGATACTCTAGATGATAAATTGGACACTTTGGAGCTCATAGGTGACAGAAAAATAGATAAGATAAAAGTGAAAAACAAATTTTACGAAGAATTGTTCCTAAGCAACAACTTGTTTGTGTCCTACCACTAAACATTTGAGTCCCAGACAATTATTTTACACATGAATAGACACGCTAGATGCAGAGTAGTTTAAACTGATGTCTGATTTGGCATTTTTTGTACAATCTGGGGGCAACAATTGAGATAACATAAAAATGACCACAAGTGACAATTTTTTGCAGAATTTATGCCTTTCGCGTTTTGGCCAAATCAATATTTGCAAAAAAGTTGCCAATTTAGTCTCAGTCTATCATTTCACACTTGACGAGATACTCTAGATGATAAATTGGGACACTTTTGGAGCTCATAGGTGACAGAAAAATAGATAAGATAAAAGTGAAAAACAATTTTTACGAAAGAAATGTTCCTAACAACTTGTTTGTGTCCTACCACTAAACAGTGAGTCCCAGACAATTATTTTACACACATGAATAGACACGCTAGATGCAGAGTAGGTAAACTGGATGGTCTGATTTTGGCATTTTTGGTACAATCTGGGGGCAACAATTGAGATAACATAAAAAATGACCACAAGTGACAATTTTTTCCAGAATTTATGCCTTACGCGCGTTTGGGCCAAAATCATAATATTTTCCAAAAAAGTTGCCAATTTAGTCTCAGTCTATCATTTCACACACTTGACGAGATACTCTAGATGATAAAATTGGACACTTTGGAGCTCATGGTGACAGAAAAAATAGATAAGATAAAAGTGAAAAAACAAATTTTACGAAGAAATTGTTCCTAACAACTTGTTTGTGTCCTACCACTAAACAGTGAGTCCCAGACAATTATTTTACACATGAATAGACACGCTAGATGCAGAGTAGGTAAACTGATGTCTGATTTGGCATTTTTTTGGTACAATCTGTGGGGCAAACAATTGAGATAACATAAAAATGACCACAACAAGTGACATTTTTCCAGAATTTATGCCCTTACGCGTTTGGCCAAAAATCATATTTGCAAAAAAAGTTGCCAATTTAGTCTCAGTTCTATCATTTCACACTTGACGAGATACTCTAGATGATAAATTGGACACTTTGGAGCTCATAGGTGACAGAAAAAATAGATAAGATAAAAGTAAAAACAAAATTTTACGAAGAAATGTTCCTAACAACTTGTTTGTGTCCTACCCACTAAACAGTGTGAGTCCCAGACAATTATTTTACACATGAATAGAACACGCTAGATGCAGAGTAGTAAGTAAACTGAATGTCTGATTTGGCATTTTGGTACAATCTGGGGCAACAATTGAGATAACATAAAAATGACCACAAGTAGTGATTTTTTTGCAGAATTTATGCCTTACGCGTTTGGCCAAAAATAATATTTGCAAAAAAAGTTGCCAATTTAGTCTCAGTCTATCATTTCACACTTGACGACGAGATACTCTAGATGAGAAATTGACACTTTGGAGCTCGTAAGGTGAACAGAAAAAATAGATAGATATAAAAGTGAAAAAACAAATTTTACGAAGAATTGTTTCCTAACAACTTGTTTGTGTCCTACCACTAAACATTGAGTCCCAGACAATTTATTTTACACATGAATAGACACACGCTAGATGCAGAGTAGTTTAAACTGTATGTCTGATTTGGCATTTTTTGGTACAATCTGGGGGGCAACAATTGAGATATACATAAAAATGACCACAAGTGAGTGACATTTTTTGGCAGAATTTATGCCTTTTCTTACGCGTTTGGCCAAAATAATATTTGCAAAAAAGTTGCCAATTTAGTCTCAGTCTCAGTCTATCATTTCACACTTGACGAGATACTCTAGATGATAAATTGGACACTTTGGAGCTCGTTGGTGACAGAAAAATAGATAAGATAATAAAAGTGAAAAACAAATTTTACGAAGAATTGTTCCTAACAACTTGTTTGTGTCCTACCACTAAACAGTTGAGTCCCAGGACAATTATCTTTATTACACATGAATAGACACGCTAGATGCAGAGTAGTTAAACTGGATGTCTGATTTTGGCATTTTTTTGTACAATCTGGGGGCAACAATTGAGAGATAAACATAAAAAATGACCACAAGTGACATTTTTTCCAGAATTTATGCCTTTCGCGTTTGGCCCAAAATAATATTTTCAAAAAAGTTGCCAATTTAGTCTCAGTCTATCATTTCACACTTGACGAGATACTCTAGATGATAAATTGGACCACTTTGGAGAGCTCGTAGGTGACAGAAAAAAATAGATAAAAAGTGAAAAACAAATTTTTACGAAGAAATTGATACAACTTTTTCCTAACAACTTGTTTGTGTCCTACCACTAAACATTGAGAGTCCCAGACAATTATTTTACACATGAATAGACACACGCTAGATGCAGAGTAGGTAAACTGAATGTCTGATTTGGCATTTTGGTACAATCTGGGGGGGCAACAATTGAGATAACATAAAAATGACCACAAGTGACATTTTGCAGAATTTATGCCTTACGCGTTTGCCAAAATCATATTTTTTTCAAAAAAAAGTTGCCAATTTAGTAGTCTCAGTCTATCATTTCAGTGACGAGATACTATCATTTCACACACTTGACATAGATGACAGAAAACTCTAGATGATAAATTGGACACTTTGGAGCTCATATTGGTGACAGAAAAAAATAGATAAGATAAAAGTGAAAAACATTTTTTATCGAAGAATTGTTCCTAACAACTTTATTTTTTGTGTCCTACCACTAAAACATTGATTTAGTCTCCCAGACACATTACGAGATTCTACATGATGAATTGGACACTTTGGAGCGCTAGACAGAAAAAGAGTAAGATAAAAGTAAATAAACTGAATGTCTGATTTTGGCATTTTTGTACTACCACTCTGGGGGGCAACATTTTGAACATGATAACATAATGCAGAATGAACCACATGTCTGAGTGACAATTTTGTACAATCTGGGGGCAACATTGAGCCTTGACCACAAGTGACGCGTTTGGGCCAAAAAAAATATTTTGGCCAAAAAATTTTTGCAAAAGTTGCCAATTTAGTCTCAGTCTATCTTTTTCACACTTGACGAGTATACTCTAGATGATAAATTGGACACTTTGGAGCTCATAGGTGACAGAAAAATAGATAAGATAAAAGTGAAAAACACAAATTTTACGAAGAAATGTTCCTAACAACTTGTTTGTGTCCTACCACTAAACAGTGAGTCCCAGACAATTATTTTACACATGAATAGACACGCTAGATGCAGAGTAGTTAAACTGGATGTCTGATTTGGCATTTTTGTACAATCTGGGGGGCAACAATTGAGATAACATAAAAATGACCCACAAGTGACAATTTTGCAGAATTTATGCCTTTACGCGTTTGGCCAAAATATCAATATTGCAAAAAAAGTTGCCAATTTAGTCTCAGTCTATCATTTCACACTTGACGAGATACTCTAGATGATAAATTGGACACTTTGGAGCTCATAGGGTGACAGAAAAATAGATAAGATAAAAGTGAAAAACAAATTTTACGAAGAAATTGTTCCTAACAACTTGTTTGTGTCCTACCACTAAACATTGAGTCCCAGACAATTATTTTACACATGAATAGACACGCTAGATGCAGAGTAGTTAAACTGAATGTCTGATTTGGCATTTTTGTACAATCTGGGGGCAACAATTGAGATAACATAAAAATGACCACAAGTGACAATTTTGCAGAATTTATGCCTTACGCGTTTGGCCAAAATAATATTTTGCAAAAAAGTTGCCAATTTTAGTCTCAGTCTATCATTTCACACTTGACGAGATACTCTAGAGAAGAAATTGGACACTTTGGAGCTCATAGGTGACAGAAAAATAGATAAGATAAAAGTGAAAAACAAAATTTTACGAAGAAATGTTTCTAACAACTTGTTTGTGTCCTACCACTAAACATTGAGTCCCCAGACAATTATTTTTACACATGAATAGACACGCTAGATGCAGAGTAGTTAAACTGGATGTTCTGATTTGGCATTTTTTGTACAATCATTGGGCAAACAATTGAGATAACATGTAAAAATGACCACAAGTGACAATTTTGCAGAATGCAATTTATGCCTTTTCGCGCGTTTGGGCCAAAATATTAAAAAACAATATTTTCCAAAAGTTGTGCCATTTAGTCTCAGTCTATCATTTCACACTTGACGAGATACTCTAGATGAGAAATTTGGACACTTTGGAGCTCATTGGTGACAGAAAAATAGATAAGATAAAAGTGCAAAAAAACAAATTTTACGAAGAGATTTTGTTCTCTAACAACTTGTTTGTGTTCCTACCACTAACACATTGAGTCCCAGACAATTATTTTACACATGAATAGACACGCTAGATGCAGAGTAGTTAAACTGAATGTCTGATTTGGCATTTTTGTACAATCTGGGGGGCAACAATTGAGATAACATAAAAAATGACCACAAGTGACAATTTTCCAGAATTTATGCCTTATGCGTTTGGCCAAAATAATATTTGCAAAAAAGTTGCCACTTAGTCTCAGTCTAATCATTTCACACTTAACGCGATACTCTAGATGAGAAATTGGACAACTTTGGAGCTCGTTAGGTGGACAGAACAATAGATAAGATGAAAAGTGAAAAAACAAATTTTTACGAAGAAATTGTTCCTAACAACTTGTTTGTGTCCTATCACTAAACATTTAGTCCCAGACAATTAATTTTAACACATGAATAGACACGCTAGTTGCAAGAGTAGGAAACTGAATGTCTGATTTGGCATTTTGGTACAATCTGGGGGCAACAATTGAGATAACATAAAAATGAACGACAAGTGACAATTTTGCAGAATTTATGCCTTACGCGTTTGGACGTGGCCAAATAATATTTGCCAAAAAGTTGCAAATTTAGTCTCAGTCTATTCATTTCACACTTTGACGAGATACTCCTAGATGATAAATTAGGGACACTTTGCGAGCTCGTTAGGTGACAGAAAAATAGATAAGATAAAGTGAAAAACAAATTTTATAAAGAAATGTTCCTAACAACTTGTTTGTGTCCTACCACTAAACAGTGAGTCCCCAGACAATTATTTTACACATGAATAGACACGCTAGATGCAGAGTAGTTAAACTGGCTGTCTGAATTTGGCATTTTTGGTCTCAATCTGGGGGCAACAATTGAGATAACATAAAAATGACCACAAGTGACAATTTTCCAGAATTTATGCCTTATCGGCGTTTTGGCCAAAATCATATTTGCAAAAAAGTTAGCCAATTTAGTCTCAGTGCTATCATTTCCACACTTGATGAGAATCTACTCTAGATGAGAAATTGGGACACTTTGGAGCCTACATAGGTGACAGAAAAATAATATTAAGATTAAAGTGAAAAACAAATTTTACGAAGAAATGTTTCCTTAACAACTTGTTTGTGTCCTACCACTAAACGATTGAGTCCCAGACAATTATTTTAGACATGAATAGACACGCTCTAAAGATGCAGAGTAGGTAAACTGGATGTCTGATTTGGGCATTTTTGTACAATCTTACGGGCCACAATTGAGATACATAAAATGACCACAAGTGACAATTTTGCAGGATATTATGCTTTACGGCGTTTGGCCAAAATAATATTTGCCAAAAAACGTTGCCGAATTTAGACTCAGTCTATCATTTCACACTGGACGAGGATACTCTAGATGGGCAATTTGACAACTTTGGAGTTCACGTTTGGTGACAGAAAAAATAGATAAGATAAAAGTGAAAAACAAATTTTACGAAGAAATGTTCCTAAACAAACTTGTTTGTGTCCTATCAATCAACAGTGAATCCCGAGGACACATTATTTACACATGAAGTAGACACGCTAGTTGGCAGAGTAGGGTAAACTGAATGTCTGAATTTGCATTTGTACAATTTGGGGGCAAAAATTGAGATAACATAAAAATGACCACAAGGGACAATTTTGCCGAATTTATGCCTTATGCGGCGTTTGGCCAAAAAATAATTTTTGACAAAAAAGTTGCCACTTAGTTCTCAGTCTACATTTCACACTTAACGAGATATACTCTAGATGATAAATTCGAACGACACTTTGGAGCTCGTTGGTGACAGAAAAAATAGATAAGATTAAAAGGTGAAAACAAATTTTACGAAGAATTGTTCCTAACAACTTGTTTGTGTCCTACCACTAAACATTGAGTTCCCAGAAAATTATTTTACACATGAATAGACCACGCTAGAATGCAGAGTAGGTAAAACTGGATTGTCTGATTTGGCATTTTGGTACAATCTGGGAGGACAAACAATTGAGATACCTAAAAACATAAAAGAGAAACCACAAGTGACATATATTCAAGAATTTATGCCCTTATCGCGTTAGCCAAATCATATTTTCCAAAAAAGTTGCCAATTTTAGTCTCAGTCTATCATTTCACACTTGACGAGATACTCTAGATGTAAATTGACACATTTTGGAAGCTCGTTGGTGACAGAAAAAAAAGAATCAAAAGATAAAAATGAAAAAACAAATTTTAAGAAGAATTGTTCCTAACAACTTGTTTGTGTTCCTACCACTAAACACATTGAGTCCCAGACAATTATTTTAACACATGAATAGACACGCTAGATGCACAGAAGTACGCTGTAAACTGAATGTCTGATTTTGCCATTTTGGTACAATAATCTGGGTGCAACAATAATGAGATAACATAAAAATGACCACAAGTGACAATTTTGCCAGAATTTTATGCCACTTTAAAGAAACGACAAAAAAACAGTTTGGCCAAAATAAATATTTTCCAAAAAATATTGCCAAAATTTAGTCTCAGTCTATCATTTCACACTTGACGAGATACTCTAGAAAGTGAGAAATTTGGACACTTTTAAAAGAGCTCATAGGTGACCGAAAAATAGATAAGATAAAAGTGAAAAACCAAAATTTTACGATAAGAAATGTTCCTAAAACAACTTGTTTTTGTCTCCTACACTAAACAGATGAGTGACGATACCAGACAATTATTTTACACATGAATAGACGAAACGCTCAGTTGGCAGAGATAGTTAAACTGGATGTCTGATTTGGCATTTTTGTTACAATCTGAGGGCAACAATTGAGATAACATAAAAAATGACCACAAGTGACAATTTTGGGCCAGAATTTTTATGCCTTTACGCGTTTTTGGCCAAAAAATAATATTTTGCAAAAAAGTTGCCAATTTTAGTACTCGAGTCTATCATTTCACACTTGACGCAGATACTACTAGATGAGAAATTGAGAGAACTTTGGAGCTCGTACTGGTGACAGAAAAAATAGATAAGAGATAAAAGGGAAAACAAAAACAAATTTTACGAAGAATTGGTTCCCATACAACTGTTTGTGTCTTGACGACTAAAACAGTAAAGTCCCAGAAATTATTTACACATGAATAGACACGCTAAGATGCAGATAGTTAAACTGGATGTTGATTTGCATTTGGTTAACAATCTGGAGGCAACAATGACGATAACAGAAAAATGACCACCGTGACATTTTTCCAGAATTTATGACTTTTGCGTTTAACCAAAATCAATTTCCAAAAAGTTTGCCAATTTAGTCGCAGTGTATTCAATTTCAATTGCGAATACTATAGGGAGAAATTGACACTTGGAGCTCATTAGGTGACAGAAAAAATAGATAAGACAAAATGAAAAACACATTTTTACGTAGAAATGTTATTAACAACTTGTTTGTGTACTACCATCAAAACCATTGAGTCCCAGACAACTATTTTTACACATGAATAGGACTCGCTAGGTGCAGAGTAGGTTTAAATGGAAGTCTGATTGGCATTTTGTACAATCTGGGGGGCAACAATGGAGATAACATAAAAATGACCACAAGTGACAATCCAGGAATCTAGCCTCATGCGGCGTTGGCCAAAATAATATTTGCAAAAAAGTTGCATTTAGTCTCAAGTCTATCATTTTCCATTAACGAGATACTCTAGGTGATAAATGGACACTTTGGAGCTCGTTGATGACAGAAAAATAGATAAAGATAAAAAGTGAAAAACAAATTTACGAAGAATTGTTTCTAACAACTTGTTTGGTCCTACCACTAAAAATTTGAGTCAAAGACATATTATTTTACACCAGAAAGACACGTAGGTGCAGAGTAAGGTAAACTGAAATGTCTGATTTGCATTTTGGTACCACTCTGAGGCAACAATTGAGAAACATAAAATGACACAAGTGAATTTTTTCAGAATTATGCTTTTCGCGTTTGGCCAAAATCTATTTTCCAAAAAGTTGCATTTAGTCCTCAGTCTTCATCATTTCCACCACTTGACGCTCATAATCACGACTAGGAAATTGCACACTTTCCAGCATCATAGGTGAAAGAAAATTAGATAAGATAAAAGTGAAAAACTTATTTACAACGAAATGTACCTAACAACCTTGTTTGTGTCTACCACTAAACAGTGAGTCCGCAGACAAATTTTTTTTACACATGAAGAGACACGCTAGAATGCACAGAGTAGTTAAAACTGGATGTCTGATTAGGCATTTTTGTACAATATCAGGGCAACTATCGAACATAAACATAAAAATGACCACAAAGTGACAATTTTGCAGAATTTATGCCTTACGCATTTGGCCAAAATCATATTCATGCAAAAAAAATTGACAATTTAGTCTCAAGTGCTATTAAATTTCCCACTTCACGAGCTACTATAGATGATAAAATTGGACACTTTGGGAGTTCGTTGGTGACAGAAAAACTAGATAAGATAAAAGGAAAAACAAATTTTAACGAAGAATTGTTCCTAACAACTGCTGCGTGTCCCTACCACTAAACAGTGAGTCCCAGACAATTATTTTACACATGAATAGACACGCTAGATGCAGAGTAGTTAAACTGAATGTCTGATTTGGCATTTTTGTACAATCTGGGGGCAACAATTGAGATAACATAAAAATGACCACAAGTGACATTTTTTGCAGAATTTATGCCTTTCGCGTTTGGCCAAAATCATATTTTCCAAAAAGTTGCCAATTTAGTCTCAGTCTATCATTTCACACTTGACGAGATACTCTAGATGAGAAATTGGACACTTTGGAGCTCATAGGTGACAGAAAAATAGATAAGATAAAAGTGAAAAACAAATTTTTCGAAGAAATGTTCCTAACAACTTGTTTGTGTCCTACCACTAAACAGTGAGTCCCAGACAATTATTTTACACATGAATAGACACGCTAGATGCAGAGTAGTTAAACTGGATGTCTGATTTGGCATTTTTGTACAATCTGGGGGCAACAATTGAGATAACATAAAAATGACCACAAGTGACAATTTTGCAGAATTTATGCCCTACGCGTTTGGCCAAAATCATATTTGCAAAAAAGTTGCCAATTTACTCTCAGTCTATCATTTCACACTTGACGAGATACTCTAGTTGAGAAATTGGACACTTTGGAGCTCATAGGTGACAGAAAAATAGAATAGATAAAAGTAAAAAACAAATTTTTCGAAGAATTGTTCCTAACAACTTGTTTGTGTCCTACCACTAAAACATTGAGTCCCAGACAATTATTTTTACACATGAATAGACACGCTAGATGCAGAGTAGTTAAACTGAATGTCTGATTTGGCATTTTGGTACAATCTGGGGGCAACAATTGAGATAACATAAAAATGACCCACAAGTGACAATTTTTTGCAGAATTTATGCTTACGCGTTTGGCCAAAATCATATTTTCCAAAAAGTTGCCAATTTAGTCTCAGTCTATCATTTCACACTTGACGAGATACTCTAGATGAGAAATTGGACACTTTGGAGCTCGTTGGTGACAGAAAAATAGATAAGATAAAAGTGAAAAACAAATTTTACGAAGAAATGTTCCTAACAACTTGTTTGTGTCCTACCACTAAACATTGAGTCCCAGACAATTATTTTACACATGAATAGACACGCTAGATGCAGAGTAGGTAAACTGAATGTCTGATTTGGCATTTTTGTACAAATCTGGGGGGCAACAATTGAGATAACATAAAAATGACCACAAGTGACATTTTTGCAGAATTTATGCCTTTCGCGTTTGGCCAAAATCATATTTTGCAAAAAGTTGCCAATTTAGTCTCAGTCTATCATTTCACACTTGACGAGATACTCTAGATGAGAAATTGGACACTTTGGAGCTCGTTGGTGACAGAAAAATAGATAAGATAAAGTGAAAAACACAATTTTTACGAAGAAATGTTCCTAACAACTGTTTGTGTCCTACCACTAAACAGTGAGTCCCAGACAATTATTTTACACATGAATAGACACGCGCTAGATGCAGAGTAGGTAAACTGGATGTCTGATTTGGCATTTTTTGTACAATCTGGGGGCAACAATTGAGATAACATAAAAATGACCACAAGTGACATTTTTTGCAGAATTTATGCCTTACGCGTTTGGCCAAAATCATATTTGCAAAAAAGTTGCCAATTTAGTCTCAGTCTATCATTTCACACTTGACGAGATACTCTAGATGAGAAATTGGACACTTTGGAGCTCATTGGTGACAGAAAAATAGATAAGAGATAAAAGTGAAAAACAAATTTTACGAAGAAATGTTTCTAAACAACTTGTTTGTGTCCTACCACTAAACAGTGAGTCCCAGACAATTATTTTACACATGAATAGACACGCTAGATGCAGAGTAGGTAAACTGAATGTCTGATTTGGCATTTTTGTACAATCTGGGGGCAACAATTGAGATAACATAAAAATGACCACAAGTGACATTTTTGCAGAATTTATGCCTTCGCGTTTGGCCAAAATCATATTTTCCAAAAAGTTGCCAATTTAGTCTCAGTCTATCATTTCACACTTGACGAGATACTCTAGATGAGAAATTGGACACTTTGGAGCTCATAGGTGACACAGAAAAATAGATAAGATAAAGTGAAAAAAACAAATTTTACGAAGAAAAATGTTCCTAACAACTTGTTTGTGTCCTACCACTAAACAGTGAGTCCCAGACAATTATTTTACACATGAATAGACACGCTAGATGCAGAGTAGTTAAACTGGATGTCTGATTTGGCATTTTTGGTACAATCTGGGGGCAACAATTGAGATAACATAAAAATGACCACAAGTGACATTTTTGCAGAATTTATGCCTTACGCGTTTGGCCAAAATAATATTTGCAAAAAAGTTGCCAATTTAGTCTCAGTCTATCATTTCACACTTGACGAGATACTCTAGATGATAAATTGGACACTTTGGAGCTCATAGGTGACAGAAAAATAGATAAGATAAAAGTGAAAAAAAAAAATTTTACGAAGAAATTGTTCCTAACAACTTGTTTGTGTCCTACCACTAAACAGTGAGTCCCAGACAATTATTTTACACATGAATAGACACGCTAGATGCAGAGTAGTTAAACTGAATGTCTGATTTGGCATTTTTGTACAATCTGGGGGCACACAATTGAGATAACATAAAAATGACCACAAAGTGACAATTTTCCAGAATTTATGCCTTTCGCGTTTGGCCAAAAAAAAAATATTTGCAAAAAAGTTGCCAATTTAGTCTCAGTCTATCATTTCACACTTGACGAGATACTCTAGATGAGAAATTGGACACTTTGGAGCTCATAGGTGACAGAAAAATAGATAAGATAAAAGTGAAAAAACAAATTTTACGAAGAAATTGTTCCTAACAACTTGTTTTGTGTCCTACCACTAAACAGTGAGTCCCAGACAATTATTTTACACATGAATAGACACGCTAGATGCAGAGTAGGTAAACTGAATGTCTGATTTGGCATTTTTGTACAATCTGGGGGCAACAATTGTGATAACATAAAAATGACCACAAGTGACATTTTTGCAGAATTTATGCCTTTACGCGTTTGGCCAAAATCATATTTCCAAAAAGTTGCCAATTTAGTCTCTCAGTCTATCATTTCACACTTGACGAGATACTCTAGATGAGAAATTGGACACTTTGGAGCTCATTGGTGACAGAAAAATAGATAAGATAAAAGTGAAAAAACAAATTTTACGAAGAAATGTTCCTAACAACTTGTTTGTGTCCTACCACTAAACAGTGAGTCCCAGACAATTATTTTACACATGAATAGACACGCTAGATGCAGAGTAGTTAAACTGGATGTCTGATTTGGCATTTTTGTACAATCTGGGGGGGGCAACAATTGAGATAACATAAAAATGACCACCACAAGTGACAATTTTGCAGAATTTATGCCTTACGCGTTTGGCCAAAATCATATTTGCAAAAAAGTTGCCAATTTAGTCTCAGTCTATCATTTCACACTTGACGAGATACTCTAGATGAGAAATTGGACACTTTGGAGCTCATAGGTGACAGAAAAATAGATAAGATAAAAGTGAAAAACAAATTTTACGAAAGAATTGTTCCTAACAACTTGTTTGTGTCCTACCACTAAACAGTGAGTCCCAGACAATTATTTTACACATGAATAGACACGCTAGATGCAGAGTAGGTAAACTGAATGTCTGATTTGGCATTTTTGTACAATCTGGGGGCAAACATTGAGATAACATAAAAATGACCACAAGTGACATTTTGCAGAATTTATGCCTTTCGCGTTTGGCCAAAATCATATTTGCAAAAAAGTTGCCAATTTAGTCTCAGTCTATCATTTTCACACTTGACGAGATACTCTAGATGAGAAATTGGACACTTTGGAGCTCATTGGTGACAGAAAAATAGATAAGATAAAAGTGAAAAACAAAATTTTACGAAGAAATGTTCCTAACAACTTGTTTGTGTCCTACCACTAAACAGTGAGTCCCAGACAATTATTTTACACATGAATAGACACGCTAGATGCAGAGTAGTTAAACTGGATGTCTGATTTGGCATTTTTGTACAATCTGGGGGCAACAATTGAGATAACATAAAAAAACCACCACAAGTGACATTTTTGCAGAATTTATGCCTTCGCGTTTGGCCAAAATAATATTTGCAAAAAGTTGCCAATTTAGTCTCAGTCTATCATTTTCACACTTGACGAGATACTCTAGATGATAAATTGGACACTTTGGAGCTCATAGGTGACAGAAAAATAGATAAGATAAAAGTGAAAAACAAATTTTACGAAGAAATGTTCCTAACAACTTGTTTGTGTCCTACCACTAAACAGTGAGTCCCAGACAATTATTTTACACATGAATAGACACGCTAGATGCAGAGTAGGTAAACTGAATGTCTGATTTGGCATTTTGGTACAATCTGGGGGCAACAATTGAGATAACATAAAAATGACCACAAGTGACAATTTTTGCAGAATTTATGCCTTTCGCGTTTGGCCAAAATCATATTTGCAAAAAAAGTTGCCAATTTAGTCTCAGTCTATCATTTCACACTTGACGAGATACTCTAGATGAGAAATTGGACACTTTGGAGCTCATAGGTGACAGAAAAATAGATAAGATAAAAGTGAAAAACAAATTTTACGAAGAAATGTTCCTAACAACTTGTTTGTGTCCTACCACTAAACAGTGAGTCCCAGACAATTATTTTTACACATGAATAGACACGCTAGATGCAGAGTAGTTAAACTGGATGTCTGATTTGGCATTTTTGTACAATCTGGGGGCAACAATTGAGATAACATAAAAATGACCACAAGTGACAATTTTGCAGAATTTATGCCTTACGCGTTTGGCCCAAAATCATATTTGCAAAAAAGTTTGCCAATTTAGTCTCAGTCTATCATTTCACACTTGACGAGATACTCTAGATGAGAAATTGGACACTTTGGAGCTCATAGGTGACAGAAAAATAGATAAGATAAAAGTGAAAAACAAATTTTACGAAGAAATGTTCCTAACAACTTGTTTGTGTCCTACCACTAAACAGTGAGTCCCAGACAATTATTTTACACATGAATAGACACGCTAGATGCAGAGTAGTTAAACTGGATGTCTGATTTGGCATTTTTGTACAATCTGGGGGCAACAATTGAGATAACATAAAAATGACCACAAGTGACAATTTTGCAGAATTTATGCCTTACGCGTTTGGCCAAAAAAATATTTGCAAAAAAGTTGCCAATTTAGTCTCAGTCTATCATTTCACACTTGACGAGGTACTATAGATGAGAAATTGGACACTTTAGAGCTCATAGGTGACAGAAAAATAGATAAGATAAAAGTAAAAAACAAATTTTACGAAGAATTGTTCCTAACAACTTGTTTGTGTCCTACCACTAAACATTGAGTCCCAGACAATTATTTCACACATGAATAGACACGCTAGATGCAGAGTAGGTAACTGAATGTCTGATTTGGCATTTTTGTACAATCTGGGTGCATTAATTGAGATAACATAAAAATGACCACAAGTGACATTTTTTTAGAATTTATGCCTTTCGCGTTTGGCCAAAATCATATTTTCCAAAAAGTTGCCAATTTAGTCTCAGTCTATCATTTCACACTTGACGAGATACTCTAGATGAGAAATTGGACACTTTGGAGCTCATAGGTGACAGAAAAATAGATAAGATAAAAGTGAAAAACAAATTTTACGAAGAAATGTTCCTAACAACTTGTTTGTGTCCTACCACTAAACAGTGAGTCCCAGACAATTATTTTACACATGATTAGACACGCTAGATGCAGAGTAGTTAAACTGGATGTCTGATATTGCCTTTTTTTACAATCTGGGGGGCAACAATTGAGATAACATAAAAATGACCACAAGTGACAATTTTGCAGAATTTATGCCTTACGCGTTTGGCCAAAATCATATTTGCAAAAAAGTTGCCAATTTAGTCTCAGTCTATCATTTCACACTTGACGAGATACTCTAGATGAGAAATTGGACACTTTGGAGCTCATAGGTGACAGAAAAATAGATAGATAAGATAAAAGTGAAAAAACAAATTTTACGAAGAAATGTTCCTAACAACTTGTTTGTGTCCTACCACTAAACAGTGAGTCCCAGACAATTATTTTACACATGAATAGACACGCTAGATGCAGAGTAGTTAAAACTGATGTCTGATTTGGCATTTTTGTACAATCTGGGGGCAACAATTGAGATAACATAAAAATGATGACCACAAGTGACAATTTTGCAGAATTTATGCCTTACGCGCGTTTGGCCAAAATCATATTTGCAAAAAAGTTGCCAATTTAGTCTCAGTCTATCATTTCACACTTTGACGAGATACTCTAGATGAGAAATTGGACACTTTGGAGCTCATAGGTGACAGAAAAATAGATAAGATAAAAGTGAAAAAAACAAATTTTACGAAGAATTGTCCTAACAACTTGTTTGTGTCCTACCACTAAACAGTGAGTCCCAGACAATTATTTTACACATGAATAGACACGCTAGATGCAGAGTAGTTAAACTGGATGTGTCTGATTTGGCATTTTTGTACAATCTGGGGGCAACAATTGAGATAACATAAAAATGACCACAAGTGACAATTTTGCAGAATTTATGCCTTACGCGTTTGGCCAAAATAATATTTTGCAAAAAAGTTGCCAATTTAGTCTCAGTCTATCATTTCACACTTGACGAGATACTCTAGATGAGAAATTGGACACTTTGGAGCTCATAGGTACACAGAAAAAATAGATAAGATAAAAGTGAAAAACAAATTTTACGAAGAAATGTTCCTAACAACTTGTTTGTGTCCTACCACTAAACAGTGAGTCCCAGACAATTATTTTACACATGAATAGACACGCTAGATGCAGAGTAGTTAAACTGGATGTCTGATTTGGCATTTTTGTACAATCTGGGGGCAACAATTGAGATAACATAAAAATGACCACAAGTGACATTTTTGCAGAATTTATGCCTTTACGCGTTTGGCCAAAAAAATATTTGCAAAAAAGTTGCCAATTTAGTCTCAGTCTATCATTTCACACTTGACGAGATACTCTAGATGAGAAATTGGACACTTTGGAGCTCATAGGTGACAGAAAAAATAGATAAGATAAAAGTGAAAAAACAAATTTTACGAAGAAATGTTCCTAACAACTTGTTTGTGTCCTACCACTAAACAGTGAGTCCCAGACAATTATTTTACACATGAATAGACACGCTAGATGCAGAGTAGTTAAACTGGATGTCTGATTTGGCATTTTTGTACAATCTGGGGGCAACAATTGAGATAACATAAAAATGACCACAAGTGACATTTTTTGCAGAATTTATGCCTTACGCGTTTGGCCAAAAAATATTTGCAAAAAAGTTGCCAATTTAGTCTCAGTCTATCATTTCACACTTGACGAGATACTCTAGATGAGAAATTGGACACTTTGGAGCTCGTTAGGTGACAGAAAAATAGATAAGATAAAAGTGAAAAACACAAATTTTACGAAGAAATGTTCCTAACAACTTGTTTTGTGTCCTACCACTAAACATTGAGTCCCAGACAATTATTTTACACATGAATAGACACGCTAGATGCAGAGTAGTTAAACTGGATGTCTGATTTGGCATTTTTGTACAATCTGGGGGCAACAATTGAGATAACATAAAAATGACCACAAGTGACAATTTTGCAGAATTTATGCCTTACGCGTTTGGCCAAAATCATATTTGCAAAAAAGTTGCCAATTTAGTCTCAGTCTATCATTTCACACTTGACGAGATACTCTAGATGAGAAATTGGACACTTTGGAGCTCATAGGTGACAGAAAAATAGATAAGATAAAAGTGAAAAACAAATTTTACGAAGAAATGTTCCTAACAACTTGTTTGTGTCCTACCACTAAACATTGAGTCCCAGACAATTATTTTACACATGAATAGACACGCTAGATGCAGAGTAGGTAAACTGAATGTCTGATTTGGCATTTTTGGTACAATCTGGGGGCAACAATTGAGATAACATAAAAATGACCACAAGTGACATTTTTCCAGAATTTATGCCTTACGCGTTTGGCCAAAATCATATTTTCCAAAAAAGTTGCCAATTTAGTCTCAGTCTATCATTTCACACACTTGACGAGATACTCTAGATGAGAAATTGGACACTTTGGAGCTCATAGGTGACAGAAAAATAGATAAGATAAAAGTGAAAAACAAATTTTACGAAGAAATGTTCCTAACAACTTGTTTGTGTCCTACCACTAAACATTGAGTCCCAGACAATTATTTTACACACATGAATAGACACGCTAGATGCAGAGTAGGTAAACTGAATGTCTGATTTGGCATTTTTGTACAATCTGGGGGGCAACAATTGAGATAACATAAAAATGACCACAAGTGACAATTTTGCAGAATTTATGCCTTTCGCGTTTGGCCAAAATCATATTTGCAAAAAGTTGCCAATTTAGTCTCAGTCTATCATTTCACACTTGACGAGATACTCTAGATGAGAAATTGGACACTTTGGAGCTCATAGTGACAGAAAAATAGATAAGATAAAAGTGAAAACAAATTTTACGAAGAAATGTTCCTAACAACTTGTTTGTGTCCTACCACTAAACAGTGAGTCCCAGACAATTATTTTACACATGAATAGACACGCTAGATGCAGAGTAGTTAAACTGGATGTCTGATTTGGCATTTTTGTACAATCTGGGGGCAACAATTGAGATAACATAAAAATGACCACAAGTGACAATTTTGCAGAATTTATGCCTTACGCGTTTGGCCAAAATAATATTTGCAAAAAAGTTGCCAATTTAGTCTCAGTCTATCATTTCACACTTGACGAGATACTCTAGATGAGAAATTGGACACTTTGGAGCTCATAGGTGACAGAAAAATAGATAAGATAAAAGTGAAAAACAAATTTTACGAAGAATTGTTCCTAACAACTTGTTTGTGTCCTACCACTAAACATTGAGTCCCAGACAATTATTTTACACATGAATAGACACGCTAGATGCAGAGTAGTTAAAACTGGATGTCTGATTTGGCATTTTGTACAATCTGGGGGCAACAATTGAGATAACATAAAAATGACCACAAGTGACATTTTTGCAGAATTTATGCCTTACGCGTTTGGCCAAAATCATATTTTCCAAAAAGTTGCCAATTTAGTCTCAGTCTATCATTTCACACTTGACGAGATACTCTAGATGAGAAATTGGACACTTTGGAGCTCATAGGTGACAGAAAAATAGATAAGATAAAAGTGAAAAAAAAAATTTTACGAAGAAATGTTTCCTAACAACTTGTTTGTGTCCTACCACTAAACAGTGAGTCCCAGACAATTATTTTACACATGAATAGACACGCTAGATGCAGAGTAGTTAAACTGGATGTCTGATTTGGCATTTTTTGTACAATCTGGGGGCAACAATTGAGATAACATAAAAATGACCACAAGTGACAATTTTTGCAGAATTTATGCCTTACGCGTTTGGCCAAAATCATATTTGCAAAAAAGTTGCCATTTAGTCTCAGTCTATCATTTCACACTTGACGAGATACTCTAGATGAGAAATTGGACACTTTGGAGCTCATAGGTGACAGAAAAAAAATAGATAAGATAAAAGTGAAAAACAAATTTTACGAAGAATTGTTCCTAACAACTTGTTTGTGTCCTACCACTAAACATTGAGTCCCAGACAATTATTTTACACATGAATAGACACGCTAGATGCAGAGTAGTTAAACTGGATGTCTGATTTGGCATTTTTGTACAATCTGGGGGCAACAATTGAGATAACATAAAAATGACCACAAGTGACATTTTTGCAGAATTTATGCCTTACGCGTTTGGCCAAAATAATATTTTCCAAAAAGTTGCCAATTTAGTCTCAGTCTATCATTTCACACTTGACGAGATACTCTAGATGAGAAATTGGACACTTTGGAGCTCATAGGTGACATATACAATCTGGGGGCAACAATTGAGATAACATAAAAATGATTACAAGTGACAATTTTGCAGAATTTATGCCTTACGCGTTTGGCCAAAATAATATTTGCAAAAAAGTTGCCAATTTAGTCTCAGTCTATCATTTCACACTTGACGAGATACGCTAGATGAGAAATTGGACACTTTGGAGCTCCTAGGTGACAAAAAATAGATAAGATAAAAGTGAAAAACTAATTTTACGAAGAAATGTTCCTAACAACTTGTTTGTGTCCTACCACTAAAAAGTGAGTCCCAGACAATTATTTTACACATTAATAGACACGCTAGATGCAGAGAAGTTAAACTGGATGTCTGATTTGGCATTTTTGTACAATCTGGGGGCAACAATTGAGATAACATAAAAATGACCACAAGTGACAATTTTGCAGAATTTATGCCTTACGCGTTTGATCATAAATAATATTTGCAAAAAAGTTGCCAATTTAGTCTCAGTCTATCATTTCACACTTGACGAGATACTCTAGATGAGAAATTGGACACTTTGGAGCTCAGAGGTGACAGAAAAATAGATAAGATAAAAGTTAAAAACAAATTTTACGAAGAATTGTTCCCAACAACTTGTTTGTGTCCTACCACTAAACATTGAGTCCCAGACATCTATTTTACACATGAATAGACACGCTAGATGCAGAGTAGGTAAACTGAATGTCTGATTTGGCATTTTGGTACAATCTGGGGGCAACGATTGAGATAACATAAAAATGACCACAAGTGACATTTTTCCAGAATTTATGCCTTTTGCGTATGGATAAAATCATATATTCCAAAAAGTTGCCAATTTAGTCTCAGTCTATCATTTCACACTTGACGATATACTCTAGATGAGAAATTGGACAATTTGGAGCTCATAGGTGACAGAAAAATAGATAAGATAAAAGTGAAAAAACAAATTTTACGAAGAAATGTTCCTAACAACTTGTTTGTGTCCTACCACTTAAAAGTGAGTCTGAGACAATTATTTTACACATGAATATTCACGCTAGATGCAGAGTAGTTAAACTGGATGTCTGATTTGGCATTTGTATACAATCTGGGGGCAACAATTGAGATAACATAAAAATGACCACAAGTGACAATTTTGCAGAATTTATGCCTTACGCGTTTGATCAAAATATTAATTTAGTCTCAGTCTATCATTTCACACTTGACGAGATACTCTAGATGAGAAATTGGACACTTTGGAGCTCGTTAGGTGACAGAAAAATAGATAAGATAAAAAGTGAAAAAAAATTTACGAAGAAATGTTCCTAACAACTTGTTTGTGTCCTACCACTAAACAGTGAGTCCCAGACAATTATTTTACACATGAATAGACACGCTAGATGCAGAGTAGGTAAACTGGATGTCTGATTTGGCATTTTTGTACAATCTGGGGGCAACAATTGAGATAACATAAAAATGACCACAAGTGACATTTTTCCAGAATTTATGCCTTTCGCGTTTGGCCAAAATCATATTTTCCAAAAAAGTTGCCAATTTAGTCTCAGTCTATCATTTCACACTTGACGAGATACTCTAGATGAGAAATTGGACACTTTGGAGCTCATAGGTGACAGAAAAATAGATAAGATAAAAGTGAAAAACAAATTTTACGAAGAAATGTTCCTAACAACTTGTTTGTGTCCTACCACTAAACAGTGAGTCCCAGACAATTATTTTACACATGAATAGACACGCTAGATGCAGAGTAGTTAAACTGGATGTCTGATTTGGCATTTTTGTACAATCTGGGGGCAACAATTGAGATAACATAAAAATGACCACAAGTGACAATTTTTGCAGAATTTATGCCTTACGCGTTTGGCCAAAATCATATTTGCAAAAAAGTTGCCAATTTAGTCTCAGTCTATCATTTCACACTTGACGAGATACTCTAGATGATAAATTGGACACTTTGGAGCTCATAGGTGACAGAAAAATAGATAAGATAAAAGTGAAAAACAAATTTTACGAAGAAATGTTCCTAACAACTTGTTTGTGTCCTACCACTAAACATTGAGTCCCAGACAATTATTTTACACATGAATAGACACGCTAGATGCAGAGTAGTTAAACTGAATGTCTGATTTGGCATTTTGGTACAATCTGGGGGCAACAATTGAGATAACATAAAAAATGACCACAAGTGACATTTTTCAGAATTTATGCCTTTCGCGTTTGGCCAAAATCATATTTGCAAAAAAGTTGCCAATTTAGTCTCAGTCTATCATTTCACACTTGACGAGATACTCTAGATGAGAAATTGGACACTTTGGAGCTCGTAGGTGACAGAAAAATAGATAAGATAAAAAGTGAAAAAACAAATTTTACGAAGAAATGTTCCTAACAAACTTGTTTGTGTCCTACCACTAAACAGTGAGTCCCAGACAATTATTTTACACATGAATAGACACGCTAGATGCAGAGTAGTTAAACTGGATGTCTGATTTGGCATTTTTGTACAATCTGGGGGCAACAATTGAGATAACATAAAAATGACCACAAGTGACATTTTTGCAGAATTTATGCTTTTGCGTTTGGCCAAAATCATATTTGCAAAAAAGTTGCCAATTTAGTCTCAGTCTATCATTTCACACTTGACGAGATACTCTAGATGATAAATTGGACACTTTGGAGCTCGTTGGTGACAGAAAAATAGATAAGATAAAAGTGAAAAACAAATTTTACGAAGAAATGTTCCTAACAACTTGTTTGTGTCCTACCACTAAACAGTGAGTCCCAGACAATTATTTTACACATGAATAGACACGCTAGATGCAGAGTAGTTAAACTGATGTCTGATTTGGCATTTTGGTACAATCTGGGGGGCAACAATTGAGATAACATAAAAATGACCACAAGTGACATTTTTCCAGAATTTATGCCTTTCGCGTTTGGCCAAAAATCATATTTTCCAAAAAGTTGCCAATTTAGTCTCAGTCTATCATTTCACACTTGACGAGATACTCTAGATGAGAAAATTGGACACTTTGGAGCTCATAGGTGACAGAAAAAATAGATAAGATAAAAGTGAAAAACAAATTTTACGAAGAAATGTTCCTAACAACTTGTTTGTGTCCTACCCACTAAACAGTGAGTCCCAGACAATTATTTTACACATGAATAGACACGCTAGATGCAGAGAGTAGTTAAACTGGATGTCTGATTTGGCATTTTTGTACAATCTGGGGGCAACAATTGAGATAACATAAAAATGACCACAAGTGACATTTTTGCAGAATTTATGCCTTTACGCGTTTGGCCAAAATCATATTTGCAAAAAGTTGCCAATTTAGTCTCAGTCTATCATTTCACACTTGACGAGATACTCTAGATGAGAAATTGGACACTTTGGAGCTCGTAGGTGACAGAAAAATAGATAAGATAAAAGTGAAAAACAAATTTTACGAAGAAATGTTCCTAACAACTTGTTTTGTGTCCTACCACTAAACATGAGTCCCAGACAATTATTTTACACATGAATAGACACGCTAGATGCAGAGTAGTTAAACTGAATGTCTGATTTGGCATTTTTGTACAATCTGGGGGGCAACAATTGAGATAACATAAAAATGACCACAAGTGACAATTTTGCAGAAATTTATGCCTTACGCGTTTGGCCAAAATCATATTTGCAAAAAAAGTTGCCAATTTAGTCTCAGTCTATCATTTCACACACTTGACGAGATACTCTAGATGAGAAATTGGACACTTTGGAGCTCATAGGTGACAGAAAAATAGATAAGATAAAAGTGAAAAAACAAATTTTTTTACGAAGAATTGTTCCTAACAACTTGTTTGTGTCCTACCACTAAACAGTGAGTCCCAGACAATTATTTTACACATGAATAGACACGCTAGATGCAGAGTAGTTAAACTGGATGTCTGATTTGGCATTTTTGTACAATCTGGGGGCAACAATTGAGATAACATAAAAATGACCACAAGTGACAATTTTGCAGAATTTATGCCTTTCGCGTTTGGCCAAAATAATATTTGCAAAAAAAGTTGCCAATTTAGTCTCAGTCTATCATTTCACACTTGACGAGATACTCTAGATGAGAAATTGGACACTTTGGAGCTCGTTGGTGACAGAAAAATAGATAAGATAAAAGTGAAAAACAAATTTTACGAAGAAATGTTCCTAACAACTTGTTTGTGTCCTACCACTAAACATTGAGTCCCAGACAATTATTTTACACATGAATAGACACGCTAGATGCAGAGTAGTTAAACTGAATGTCTGATTTGGCATTTTTGTACAATCTGGGGGCAAAACAATTGAGATAACATAAAAATGACCACAAGTGACATTTTTTCCAGAATTTATGCCTTTCGCGTTTGGCCAAAATCATATTTTCAAAAAAAGTTGCCAATTTAGTCTCAGTCTATCATTTCACACTTGACGAGATACTCTAGATGAAATTGGACACTTTGGAGCTCGTTGGTGACAGAAAAATAGATAAGATAAAAGTGAAAAACAAATTTTACGAAGAATTGTTCCTAACAACTTGTTTGTGTCCTACCACTAAACAGTGAGTCCCAGACAATTATTTTACACATGAATAGACACGCTAGATGCAGAGTAGTTAAACTGGATGTCTGATTTGGCATTTTTGGTACAATCTGGGGGCAACAATTGAGATAACATAAAAATGACCACAAGTGACAATTTTTGCAGAATTTATGCCTTTCGCGTTTGGCCAAAAAATAATTTTGCAAAAAAGCTGCCAGTTTAGTCTCAGTCTATCATTTCGCACTTGACGAGATACTCTAGATGAGAAATTGGACACTTTGGAGCTCGTTGGTGACAGAAAAATAGATAAGATAAAAGTGAAAAACAAATTTTACCAAGAAATTGTTCCTAACAACTTGTTTGTGTCCTACCACTAAACAGTGAGTCCCAGACAATTATTTTACACATGAATAGACACGCTAGATGCAGAGTAGGTTAACTGAATGTCTGATTTGGCATTTTGGTACAATCTGGGGGCTACAATTGAGATAACATAAAAATGACCACAAGTGACATTTTTCCAGAATTTATGCCTTACGCGTTTCGCCAAAATCATATTTTTCAAAAAAGTTGCCAATTTTAGTCTCAGTCTATCATTTCACACTTGACGAGATACTCTAGATGATAAATTGGACACTTTGGAGCTCGTAGGTGACAGAAAAATAGATAAGATAAAAGTGAAAAAACAAATTTTACGAAGAAATGTTTCTAACAACTTGTTTGTGTCCTACCACTAAACAAGTGAGTCCCAGACAATTATTTTACACATGAATAGACACGCTAGATGCAGAGTAGTTAAACTGGATGTCTGATTTGGCATTTTTGTACAATCTGGGGGCAACAATTGAGATAACATAAAAATGACCACAAGTGACATTTTTCCAGAATTTATGCCTTTCGCGTTTGGCCAAAATCATATTTTTCAAAAAAGTTGCCAATTTAGTCTCAGTCTATCATTTTCACACTTGACGAGATACTCTAGATGAGAAATTGGACACTTTGGAGCTCATTGGTGACAGAAAAATAGATAAGATAAAAGTGAAAAACAGATTTTTAAGATAAAAGTGTCCTAAAAACAAATTTTACGAACATGAATGTTCCTAACAACTGGATGTCTGATTTGTGTCCTATCTGGGGGCAACAAAAACATAGTGAGTCCCAAGACAATTATTTTACACATGGCCAAAATAGACACGCTAGATGCAAGAGTAGTCTATCAAACTTGACGGATGTCTGATTTGGCACTTTTTTTACAATCTGGTGACAGAAAAACAATTGAGATAAAACATAAAAATTTTACGAAAAACCACAACTTGTTTGTGTCCTACCACTAATTTTGAGTCCCAGACAATTTTGAATAGACACGCTAGATGCAGAGTTTTGATTGGCATTTTTGTACAATCTGGGGGCAACAATTGAGATAACATAAAAAATGACCACAAGTGACAATTTTGCAGAATTTATGCCTTTCGCGTTTGGCCAAAATCATATTTGCAAAAAAGTTGCCAATTTAGTCTCAGTCTATCATTTCACACTTGACGAGATACTCTAGATGAGAAATTTGGACACTTTGGAGCTCATAGGTGACAGAAAAATAGATAAGATAAAGTGAAAAAACAAATTTTACGAAGAATTGTTCCTAACAACTTGTTTGTGTCCTACCACTAAACATTGAGTCCCAGACAATTATTTTACACATGAATAGACACGCTAGATGCAGAGTAGTTAAACTGGATGTCTGATTTGGCATTTTTGGTACAATCTGGGGGGCAACAATTGAGATAACACATAAAAATGACCACAAGTGACAATTTTTGCAGAATTTATGCCTTACGCGTTTTTGGCCAAAATAATATTTCCAAAAGTTGCCAATTTAGTCTCAGTCTATCATTTCACACTTGACGAGATACTCTAGATGAGAAATTGGACACTTTGGAGCTCGTTGGTGACAGAAAAATAGATAAGATAAAAGTGAAAAACAAATTTTACGAAGAAATGTTCCTAACAACTTGTTTGTGTCCTACCACTAAACAGTGAGTCCCAGACAATTATTTTACACATGAATAGACACGCTAGATGCAGAGTAGTTAACCTGGATGTCTGATTTAGCATTTTTCTACAATCTGGGGGCAAAAATTGAGATAACATAGAAATGACCACAAGTGACAATTTTGCAGAATTTATGCCTTACGCGTTTGGCCAAAATAATATTTGCAAAAAAATTGCCAATTTAGTCTCAGTCTATCATTTCACACTTGACGAGATACTCTAGATGATAAATTGGACACTTTGGAGCTCGTTAGGGACAGAAAAATAGATAAGATAAAAGTAAAAAACAAATTTTACGAAGAATTGTTCCTAACAACTTGTTTGTGTCCTACCACTAAACAGTGAGTCCCAGACAATTATTTTACACATGAATAGACACGCTAGATGCAGAGTAGGTAAACTGAATGTCTGATTTGGCATTTTGGTACAATCTGGGGGCAACAATTGAGATAACATAAAAATGACCACAAGTGACATTTTTGCAGAATTTATGCCTTTCGCGTTTGGCCAAAATAATATTTTCAAAAAAAAGTTGCTAATTTAGTCTCAGTCTATCATTTCACACTTGACGAGATACTCTAGATGAGAAATTGGACACTTTGGAGCTCGTTGGTGACAGAAAAATAGATAAGATAAAAGTGAAAAACAAATTTTACGAAGAAATGTTCCTAACAACTTGTTTGTGTCCTACCACTAAACAGTGAGTCCCAGACAATTATTTTACACATGAATAGACACGCTAGATGCAGAGTAGTTAAACTGGATGTCTGATTTGGCATTTTGGTACAATCTGGGGGCAACAATTGAGATAACATAAAAATGACCACAAGTGACATTTTTGCAGAATTTATGCCTTTCGCGTTTGGCCAAAATCATATTTGCAAAAAAGTTGCCAATTTAGTCTCAGTCTATCATTTCACACTTGACGAGATACTCTAGATGAGAAATTGGACACTTTGGAGCTCATAGGTGACAGAAAAATAGATAAGATAAAAGTGAAAAACAAATTTTACGAAGAAATGTTCCTAACAACTTGTTTGTGTCCTACCACTAAACAGTGAGTCCCAGACAATTATTTTACACATGAATAGACACGCTAGATGCAGAGTAGTTAAACTGGATGTCTGATTTGGCATTTTTGTACAATCTGGGGGCAACAATTGAGATAACATAAAAATGACCACAAGTGACATTTTTGCAGAATTTATGCCTTTCGCGTTTGGCCAAAATAATATTTGCAAAAAAAGTTGCCAATTTAGTCTCAGTCTATCATTTCACACTTGACGAGATACTCTAGATGAGAAATTGGACACTTTGGAGCTCATAGGTGACAGAAAAATAGATAAGATAAAAGTGAAAAACAAATTTTACGAAGAAATGTTCCTAACAACTTGTTTGTGTCCTACCACTAAACATTGAGTCCCAGACAATTATTTTACACATGAATAGACACGCTAGATGCAGAGTAGGTAAACTGAATGTCTGATTTGGCATTTTGGTACAATCTGGGGGCAACAATTGAGATAACATAAAAATGACCACAAGTGACATTTTTCCAGAATTTATGCCTTTCGCGTTTGGCCAAAATCATATTTTCCAAAAAGTTGCCAATTTAGTCTCAGTCTATCATTTCACACTTGACGAGATACTCTAGATGAGAAATTGGACACTTTGGAGCTCGTTGGTGACAGAAAAATAGATAAGATAAAAGTGAAAAACAAATTTGACGAAGAATTGTTCCTAACAACTTGTTTGTGTCCTACCACTAAACATTGAGCCCCAGACAATTATTTTACACATGAATAGACACGCTAGATCCAGAGTAGGTAAACTGAATGTCTGATTTGGCATTTTGGTACAATCTGGGGGCAACAATTGAGATAACATAAAAATGACCACAAGTGACAATTTTGCAGAATTTATGCCTTTCGCGTTTGGCCAAAATCATATTTGCAAAAAAGTTGCCAATTTAGTCTCAGTCTATCATTTCACACTTGACGAGATACTCTAGATGATAAATTGGACACTTTGAAGCTCATGGTGACAGAAAAATAGATAAGATAAAAGTGAAAAACAAATTTACGAAGAAATGTTCCTAACAACTTGTTTGTGTCCTACCACTAAACAGTGAGTCCCAGACAATTATTTTACACATGAATAGACACGCTAGATGCAGAGTAGTTAAACTGGATGTCTGATTTGGCATTTTGGTACAATCTAGGGGCAACAATTGAGAAACATAAAAATGACCACAAGTGACAATTTTGCAGAATTTATGCCTTACGCGTTTTGGCCAAATTCTATATTTGCAAAAAAAGTTGCCAATTTAGTCTCAGTCTATCATTTCACACTTGACGAGATACTCTAGATGAGAAAATTGGACACTTTGGAGCTCGTAGGTGACAGAAAAATAGATAAGATAAAAGTGAAAAACAAATTTTACGAAGAAATGTTCCTAACAACTTGTTTGTGTCCTACCACTAAAACAGTGAGTCCCAGACAATTATTTTACACATGAATAGAACACGCTAGATGCAGAGTAGGTAAACTGAATGTCTGATTTGGCATTTTGGTACAATCTGGGGGCAACAATTGAGATAACATAAAAATGACCACAAGTGACAATTTTTGCAGAATTTATGCCTTTCGCGTTTGGCCAAAAATAATATTTTGGCCCAAAAGTTGCCAATTTAGTCTCAGTCTATTCATTTCACACTTGACGAGATACTCTAGATGATAAATTGGACACTTTGGAGCTCGTTGGTGACAGAAAAATAGATAAGATAAAAAGTGAAAAACAAAATTTTACGAAGAAATGTTCCTAACAACTTGTTTGTGTCCTACCACTAAACATTGAGTCCCAGACAATTATTTTTACACATGAATAGACACGCTAGATGCAGAGTAGTTAAACTGAATGTCTGATTTGGCATTTTGGTACAATCTGGGGGCAACAATTGAGATAACATAAAAATGACCACAAGTGACATTTTTGCAGAATTTATGCCTTTCGCGTTTGGATAACCAAAATCATATTTTGCCAAAAAGTTGCCAATTTAGTCTCAGTCTATCATTTCACACACTTGGACGAGATACTCTAGATGAGAAATTGGACACTTTGGAGCTCATAGGTGACAGAAAAATAGATAAGATAAAAAGTGAAAAACAAATTTTACGAAGAATGTTCCTAACAACTTGTTTGTGTCCTACCACTAAACATTGAGTCCCAGACAATTATTTTACACATGAAATAGACACGCTAGATGCAGAGTAGTTAAACTGGATGTCTGATTTGGCATTTTGGTACAATCTGGGGGCAACAATTGAGATAACATAAAAATGACCACAAGTGACATTTTTGCAGAATTTATGCCTTTCGCGTTGGGCCAAAATCATAATTTCCAAAAAGTTGCCAATTTAGTCTCAGTCTATCATTTCACACTTGACGAGATTACTCTAGATGATAAATTGGACACTTTGGGGCTCGTTTGGTGACAGAAAAATAGATAGATAAAAGTGAAAAACTAATTTTACGAAGAAATGTTCCTAACCAACTTATTTTTGTCCTACCACTAAACAGTGAGTCCCAGACAATTAATTTTACACATGAATAGACACGCTAGAATTGCAGAGTGTTAAACTGGATGTCATGATTTGGCATTTTGGTACAATCTGGGGGCAACAATTGAGACTAATCTTAAAACAGGAACACAAAGTGACACAATTTTGCAGAATTTTATGCCTTACGCGTGTTGATCAAAATAATATTTTCAAAAAAAAGTGCCACTGTAGTTCTCAGTCTCAATCATATTTCACACTTGAGCGAGATACTCTAGATGAGAAATTGGACACTTTGAGCTCATAGGATGACAAAAAAAAATAGATAATATAAAAAGTGAAAAACTAAATTTTACGAAGAATTGGTACCTTAAACAAATTGTTTGTGTCCTAACACTAAACATTAAATCCAAGACATCTATTTTAACACATGAGTAGACCACGCTAGATGCAGATTAGGTAAACTGAATGTATGATTTGGGGGCTTGTGGTAGCAATATGGTGGCAACAATTGAAGCGATAACATAAATGGAACCAAATGACAAATTTTCCAGAATTTATGCCTTCGCGATGTGTTTTTTATGGCAAACTCATATTGCCAAAAGTTTCCGCCAATTTAGTCCCTCATGTCCCTATCATTTCACCACTTGTCTAGATATCTGCTAGATGAGAAAATAGGACGCTTTGGACGCTCGTTGGTTGACAGAGAAAATATTAATAGCTAAAAGTGAAAAACAAATTGTTACGAAGAGGCTGTTCCTAACAAATTGTTCTGTTCCTCCTACAAACTAAAGTGGGGAGTCCCAGACAATTATTTTTTAGACAGGAATAGACACGCTAGATGCAGAGTAGGTAGACTAAATGTCCTTATCTGCAATTTTGGTACAAGATGGGGGCTAAACAATTGAGATAACCAAAAAAATGAACCACAAGTGGAACAATTTGCAGAATTTATGCCTACGCGTTTGAATCAAAATAATATGCCAAAAAAATGAGATAAAATAAAAATGACCACAAGTGACAATTTTGCAGAATTTATGGCCTTACGCGCTTGGCCAAAATCCTATTGCAAAAAAGTTACCAATTAGTCCAGTCATCATTTACACTTGACGAGATTACTCTAGATGATGAGATTGGACACTTTGGAGCTCGTTTGGTGACAGAAAAATAGATAAGTAAAAGTGAAAAAAAATTGTTACGAAGAAATGTTCCTAACAACTTGTTCTGTCCTTACCACTTAAACATTGCGTCCCAGACAATATTGTACACATGAATAGACACGTTAGATGCAGAGTAGTTAACTGGATGTCTGGTTTGCATTTTAGCAATCTGTTGGCAAAATTGAGATAACATAAAACTGACCACAAGTGCCATTTTGCAGAATCTGCCTTACGCGTTTGGCCAAAATCATATTTGCAAAAAAGTTGCCAATTTAGTCTCAGTCTATCATTTCACACTTGACGAGATACTCTAGATGAGAAATTGGACACTTTGGAGCTCATAGGTGACAGAAAAATAGATAAGATAAAAGTGAAAAACAAATTTTACGAAGAATTGTTCCTAACAACTTGTTTGTGTCCTACCACTAAACATTGAGTCCCAGACAATTATTTTACACATGAATAGACACGCTAGATGCAGAGTAGTTAAACTGGATGTCTGATTTGGCATTTTTGTACAATCTGGGGGCAACAATTGAGATAACATAAAAATGACCACAAGTGACATTTTTCCAGAATTTATGCCTTTCGCGTTTGGCCAAAATCATATTTGCAAAAAAGTTGCCAATTTAGTCTCAGTCTATCATTTCACACTTGACGAGATACTCTAGATGAGAAATTGGACACTTTGGAGCTCATAGGTGACAGAAAAATAGATAAGATAAAAGTGAAAAAACAAATTTTACGAAGAATTGTTCCTAACAACTTGTTTGTGTCCTACCACTAAACAGTGAGTCCCAGACAATTATTTTACACATGAATAGACACGCTAGATGCAGAGTAGTTAAACTGATGTCTGATTTGGCATTTTTGTACAATCTGGGGCAACAATTGAGATAACATAAAAATGACCACAAGTGACATTTTGCAGAATTTATGCCTTACGCGTTTGGCCAAAATCATATTTGCAAAAAAGTTGCCAATTTAGTCTCAGTCTATCATTTCACACTTGACGAGATACTCTAGATGAGAAATTGGACACTTTGGAGCTCGTTGGTGACAGAAAAATAGATAAGATAAAAGTGAAAAACAAATTTTACGAAGAATTGTTCCTAACAACTTGTTTGTGTCCTACCACTAAACATTGAGTCCCAGACAATTATTTTACACATGAATAGACACGCTAGATGCAGAGTAGTTAAACTGGAATGTCTGATTTGGGCATTTTTGTACAATCTGGGGGCAACAATTGAGATAACATAAAAATGACCACAAGTGACATTTTTGCAGAATTTATGCCTTACGCGTTTGGCCAAAATCATATTTGCAAAAAAGTTGCCAATTTAGTCTCAGTCTATCATTTCACACTTGACGAGATACTCTAGATGAGAAAATTGGACACTTTGGAGCTCGTAGGTGACAGAAAAATAGATAAGATAAAAGTGAAAAAACAAATTTTACGAAGAATTGTTCCTAACAACTTGTTTGTGTCCTACCACTAAACATTGAGTCCCAGACAATTATTTTACACATGAATAGACACGCTAGATGCAGAGTAGTTAAACTGGATGTCTGATTTGGCATTTTGGTACAATCTGGGGGCAACAATTGAGATAACATAAAAATGACCACAAGTGACAATTTTGCAGAATTTATGCCTTACGCGTTTGGCCAAAATCATATTTGCAAAAAAGTTGCCAATTTAGTCTCAGTCTATCATTTCACACTTGACGAGATACTCTAGATGAGAAATTGGACACTTTGGAGCTCATAGGTGACAGAAAAATAGATAAGATAAAAGTGAAAAACAAATTTTACGAAGAAATTGTTCCTAACAACTTGTTTGTGTCCTACCACTAAACATTGAGTCCCAGACAATTATTTTACACATGAATAGACACGCTAGATGCAGAGTAGGTAAACTGGATGTCTGATTTGGCATTTTGGTACATCTCTGGGGGCAACAATTGAGATAACATAAAAATGACCACAAGTGACATTTTTCCAGAATTTATGCCTTTCGCGTTTGGCCAAAATCATATTTTCCAAAAAGTTGCCAATTTAGTCTCAGTCTATCATTTCACACTTGACGAGATACTCTAGATGATAAATTGGACACTTTGGAGCTCATAGGTGACAGAAAAATAGATAAGATAAAAGTGAAAAACAAATTTTACGAAGAAATGTTCCTAACAACTTGTTTGTGTCCTACCACTAAACAGTGAGTCCCAGAAAATTATTTGTCCACAGGAAATAGACACGCTAGATGCAGAGTAGTTAAACTGGAGTCTGATTTGGCATTTTTATACATCTGGGCGGCAACAATTGAGATAACATAAAAATGACAAGTGAAAATTTGCAGAATTTATGCCTACGCGTTTGATCAAAAATAATATTTGCAAAAAAAATATGAGATAAAATAAAAATGACCCAAGTGACAATTTGCAGAATTTATCTTACTGCGTTGGCCAAAATCATATTTGCAAAAAAAGTCCCAATTTAGTCTCCGTCTATCATTTCACACTTGAACGAGATACTCTAGATGAGAAAAATGGGACACTTTGGAGCCGTTGGTGACAGGAAACAATAAATAAGATAAAAGTGAAAAACAAATTTACGAAGAATTGGTAATAAAAAACTTGTTGTTTCCTACCACTAAACATTGAGTCCCAGACAATATGTTACACATGAATAGACACGCTAGATGCAGAGTAGTTAAACAGGAGGATGTTCTGATTTGGCATTTTTGTACAATCTGGGGGCAACAATTGAGATGAGATAACATAAAAATGACCACAAGTGACATTTTTGCAGAATTTATGCCTTACGCGTTTTGCCAAAATAATATTTGCAAAAAAGTTGCCAATTTAGTCTCAGTCTATCATTTCACACTTGACGAGATACTCTAGATGAGAAATTGGACACTTTGGAGCTCATAGGTGACAGAAAAATAGATAAGATAAAAGTGAAAAACAAATTTTACGAAGAATTGTTCCTAACAACTTGTTTGTGTCCTACCACTAAACATTGAGTCCCAGACACTTTTTTTACACATGAATAGACACGCTAGATGCAGAGTAGGTAAACTGAATGTCTGATTTGGCATTTTGGTACAATCTGGGGGCAACAATTGAGATAACATAAAAATGACCACAAGTGACATTTTTGCAGAATTTATGCCTTTCGCGTTTGGCCAAAATCATATTTTCCAAAAAAGTTGCCAATTTAGTCTCAGTCTATCATTTCACACTTGACGAGATACTCTAGATGAGAAATTGGACACTTTGGAGCTCATAGGTGACAGAAAAAATAGATAAGATAAAAGTGAAAAAAACAAATTTTACGAAGAAAATGTTCCTAACAACTTGTTTGTGTCCTACCACTAAACATTGAGTCCCAGACAATTATTTTACACATGAATAGACACGCTAGATGCAGAGTAGGTAAACTGAATGTCTGATTTGGCATTTTGGTACAATCTGGGGGCAACAATTGAGATAACATAAAAATGACCACAAGTGACATTTTTCCAGAATTTATGCCTTTCGCGTTTGGCCAAAATCATATTTTGCAAAAAGTTGCCAATTTAGTCTCAGTCTATCATTTCACACTTGACGAGATACTCTAGATGAGAAATTGGACACTTTGGAGCTCATAGGTGACAGAAAAATAGATAAGATAAAAGTGAAAAACAAATTTTACGAAGAAATGTTCCTAACAACTTGTTTGTGTCCTACCACTAAACAGTGAGTCCCAGACAATTATTTTACACATGAATAGACACGCTAGATGCAGAGTAGTTAAACTGGATGTCTGATTTGGCATTTGGTACAATCTGGGGGCAACAATTGAGATAACATAAAAATGACCACAAGTGACAATTTTGCAGAATTTATGCCTTACGCGTTTGGCCAAAATAATATTTGCAAAAAAGTTGCCAATTTAGTCTCAGTCTATCATTTCACACTTGACGAGATACTCTAGATGAGAAATTGGACACTTTGGAGCTCATAGGTGACAGAAAAATAGATAAGATAAAAGTGAAAAACAAATTTTACGAAGAAATGTTCCTAACAACTTGTTTGTGTCCTACCACTAAACAGTGAGTCCCAGACAATTATTTTACACATGAATAGACACGCTAGATGCAGAGTAGTTAAACTGAAATGTCTGATTTGGCATTTTTGTACAATCTGGGGGCAACAATTGAGATAACATAAAAATGACCACAAGTGACAATTTTGCAGAATTTATGCCTTACGCGTTTGGCCAAAATCATATTTGCAAAAAAGTTGCCAATTTAGTCTCAGTCTATCATTTCACACTTGACGAGATACTCTAGATGAGAAATTGGACACTTTGGAGCTCATAGGTGACAGAAAAATAGATAAGATAAAAGTGAAAAACAAATTTTACGAAGAAATGTTCCTAACAACTTGTTTGTGTCCTACCACTAAACATTGAGTCCCAGACAATTATTTTACACATGAATAGACAC
The DNA here is from genome assembly GCA_905116865.2 of Candidula unifasciata. Taxonomy (NCBI): domain Eukaryota; kingdom Metazoa; phylum Mollusca; class Gastropoda; order Stylommatophora; family Geomitridae; genus Candidula; species Candidula unifasciata. The sequence continues at coordinate 36,226 of CAJHNH020003750.1, forward strand.
GCTAGATGCAGAGTAGTTAAACTGAATGTCTGATTTGGCATTTTGGTACAATCTGGGGGCAACAATTGAGATAACATAAAAATGACCACAAGTGACATTTTTCCAGAATTTATGCCTTTCGCGTTTGGCCAAAAATCATATTCCCAAAAAAGTTGCCAATTTAGTCTCAGTCTATCATTTCACACTTGACGAGATACTCTAGATGATAAATTGGACACTTTGGAGCTCGTTGGTGACAGAAAAATAGATAAGATAAAAGTGAAAAACAAATTTTACGAAGAATTGTTCCTAACAACTTGTTTGTGTCCTACCACTAAACATTGAGTCCCAGACAATTATTTTACACATGAATAGACACGCTAGATGCAGAGTAGTTAAACTGAATGTCTGATTTGGCATTTTGGTACAATCTGGGGGCAACAATTGAGATAACATAAAAATGACCACAAATGACATTTTTCCGGAATTTATGCCTTTCGCGTTTGGCCAAAATCATATTTTGCAAAAAGTTGCCAATTTAGTCTCAGTCTATCATTTCACACTTGACGAGATACTCTAGATGAGAAATTGGACACTTTGGAGCTCATAGGTGACAGAAAAATAGATAAGATAAAAGTGAAAAACAAATTTTACGAAGAATTGTTCCTAACAACTTGTTTGTGTCCTACCACTAAACATTGAGTCCCAGACAATTATTTTACACATGAATAGACACGCTAGATGCAGAGTAGGTAAACTGAATGTCTGATTTAGCATTTTGGTACAATCTGGGGGCAACAATTGAGATAACATAAAAATGACCACAAGTGACAATTTTGCAGAATTTATGCCTTACGCGTTTGGCCAAAATCATATTTGCAAAAAAGTTGCCAATTTAGTCTCAGTCTATCATTTCACACTTGACGAGATACTCTAGATGAGAAATTGGACACTTTGGAGCTCGTTGGTGACAGAAAAATAGATAAGATAAAAGTGAAAAACAAATTTTACGAAGAATTGTTCCTAACAACTTGTTTGTGTCCTACCACTAAAAATTGAGTCCCAGACAATTATTTTACACATGAATAGACACGCTAGATGCAGAGTAGTTAAACTGAATGTCTGATTTGGCATTTTGGTACAATCTGGGGGCAACAATTGAGATAACATAAAAATGACCACAAGTGACATTTTTTCCAGAATTTATGCCTTTCGCGTTTGGCCAAAATCATATTTTCCAAAAAGTTGCCAATTTAGTCTCAGTCTATCATTTCACACTTGACGAGATACTCTAGATGAGAAATTGGACATTTTGGAGCTCATAGGTGACAGAAAAATAGATAAGATAAAAGTGAAAAACAAATTTTACGAAGAAATGTTCCTAACAACTTGTTTGTGTCCTACCACTAAACATTGAGTCCCAGACAATTATTTTACACATGAATAGACACGCTAGATGCAGAGTAGTTAAACTGAATGTCTGATTTGGCATTTTTGTACAATCTGGGGCCAACAATTGAGATAACATAAAAATGACCACAAGTGACATTTTTCCAGAATTTATGCCTTACGCGTTTGGCCAAAATCATATTTGCAAAAAAGTTGCCAATTTAGTCTCAGTCTATCATTTCACACTTGACGAGATACTCTAGATGAGAAATTGGACACTTTGGAGCTCATAGGTGACAGAAAAATAGATAAGATAAAAGTGAAAAACAAATTTTACGAAGAAATGTTCCTAACAACTTGTTTGTGTCCTACCACTAAACAGTGAGTCCCAGACAATTATTTTACACATGAATAGACACGCTAGATGCAGAGTAGTTAAACTGGATGTCTGATTTGGCATTTTTGTACAATCTGGGGGCAACAATTGAGATAACATAAAAATGACCACAAGTGACAATTTTGCAGAATTTATGCCTTACGCGTTTGGCCAAAATCATATTTGCAAAAAAGTTGCCAATTTAGTCTCAGTCTATCATTTCACACTTGACGAGATACTCTAGATGAGAAATTGGACACTTTGGAGCTCGTTGGTGACAGAAAAATAGATAAGATAAAAGTGAAAAACAAATTTTACGAAGAAATGTTCCTAACAACTTGTTTGTGTCCTACCACTAAACAGTGAGTCCCAGACAATTATTTTACACATGAATAGACACGCTAGATGCAGAGTAGGTAAACTGGATGTCTGATTTTGGCATTTTGGTACAATCTGGGGGCAACAATTGAGATAACATAAAAATGACCACAAGTGACAATTTTTGCAGAATTTATGCCTTACGCGTTTGGCCAAAATCATATTTGCAAAAAAGTTGCCAATTTAGTCTCAGTCTATCATTTCACACTTGACGAGATACTCTAGATGATAAATTGGACACTTTGGAGCTCATAGGTGACAGAAAAATAGATAAGATAAAAGTGAAAAACAAATTTTACGAAGAATTGTTCCTAACAACTTGTTTGTGTCCTACCACTAAACAGTGAGTCCCAGACAATTATTTTACACATGAATAGACACGCTAGATGCAGAGTAGTTAAACTGGATGTCTGATTTGGCATTTTTGTACAATCTGGGGGCAACAATTGAGATAACATAAAAATGACCACAAGTGACAATTTTGCAGAATTTATGCCTTACGCGTTTGGCCAAAATCATATTTGCAAAAAAGTTGCCAATTTAGTCTCAGTCTATCATTTCACACTTGACGAGATACTCTAGATGAGAAATTGGACATTTTGGAGCTCGTTGGTGACAGAAAAAAAAGATAAGATAAAAGTGAAAAACAAATTTTACGAAGAAATGTTCCTAACAACTTGTTTGTGTCGTACCACTAAACATTGAGTCCCAGACAATTATTTTACACATGAATAGACACGCTAGATGCAGAGTAGGTAAACTGAATGTCTGATTTGGCATTTTGGTACAATCTGGGGGCAACAATTGAGATAACATAAAAATGACCACAAGTGACATTTTTCCAGAATTTATGCCTTTCGCGTTTAGTAAAAATCATATTTCCCAAAAAGTTGCCAATTTAGTCTCAGTCTATCATTTCACACTTGACGAGATACTCTAGATGATAAATTGGACACTTTGGAGCTCGTTGGTGACAGAAAAATAGATAAGATAAAAGTGAAAAACAAATTTTACGAAGAATTGTTCCTAACAACTTGTTTGTGTCCTACCACTAAACATTGAGTCCCAGACAATTATTTTACACATGAATAGACACGCTTGATCCAGAGTAGGTAAACTGAATGTCTGATTTGGCATTTTGGTACAATCTGGGGGCAACAATTGAGATAACATAAAAATGACCACAAGTGACATTTTTCCAGAATTTATGCCTTTCGCATATGGCCAAAATCATATTTTCCAAAAAGTTGCCAATTTAGTCTCAGTCTATCATTTCACACTTGACGAGATACTCTAGATGAGAAAGTGGACACTTTGGAGCTCATAGGTGACAGAAAAATAGATAAGATAAAAGTGAAAAACAAATTTTACGAAGAAATGTTCCTAACAACTTGTTTGTGTCCTACCACTAAAAAGTGAGTCCCGTACAATTATTTTACACATGAATAGACACGCTAGATGCAGAGTAGTTAAACTGGATGTCTGATTTGGCATTTTTGTACAATCTCGGGGGCAACAATTGAGATAACATAAAAATGACCACAAGTGACATTTTTCCAGAATTTATGCCTTTCGCGTTTGGCCAAAATCATATTTTCCAAAAAGTTGCCAATTTAGTCTCAGTCTATTATTTCACACTTGACGAGATACTCTAGATGAGAAATTGGACACTTTGGAGCTCATAGGTGACAGAAAGATAGATAAGATAAAAGTGAAAAACAAATTTTACGAAGAAATGTTCCTAACAACTTATTTGTGTCCTACCACTAAACAGTGAGTCCCAGACAATTATTTTACACATGAATAGACACGCTAGATGCAGAGTAGTTAAACTGGATGTCTGATTTGGCATTTTTATACAATCTGGGGGCAACAATTGAGATAACATAAAAATGACCACAAGTGACAATTTTGCAGAATTTATGCCTTACGCGTTTGATCAAAATAATATTTGCAAAAAAGTTGAGATAACATAAAAATGACCACAAGTGACAATTTTGCAGAATTTATGCCTTACGCGTTTGGCCAAAATCATATTTGCAAAAAAGTTACCAATTTAGTCTCAGTCTATCATTTCACACTTGACGAGATACTCTAGATGAGAAATTGGACACTTTGGAGCTCATAGGTGACAGAAAGATAGATAAGATAAAAGTGAAAAACAAATTTTACGAAGAAATGTTCCTAACAACTTGTTTGTGTCCTACCACTAAACATTGAGTCCCAGACAATTATTTTACACATGAATAGACACGCTAGATGCAGAGTAGTTAAACTGGATGTCTGATTTGGCATTTTTGTACAATCTGGGGGCAACAATTGAGATAACATAAAAATGACCACAAGTGACATTTTTCCAGAATTTATGCCTTTCGCGTTTGGCCAAAATAATATTTGCAAAAAAGTTGCCAATTTAGTCTCAGTCTATCATTTCACACTTGACGAGATACTCTAGATGAGAAATTGGACACTTTGGAGCTCATAGGTGACAGAAAAATAGATAAGATAAAAGTGAAAAAACAAATTTTACGAAGAAATGTTCCTAACAACTTATTTGTGTCCTACCACTAAACAGTGAGTCCCAGACAATTATTTTACACATGAATAGACACGCTAGATGCAGAGTAGTTAAACTGGATGTCTGATTTGGCATTTTTGTACAATCTGGGGGCAACAATTGAGATAACATAAAAATGACCACAAGTGACAATTTTGCAGAATTTATGCCTTACGCGTTTGATCAAAATAATATTTGCAAAAAAGTTGCCAATTTAGTCTCAGTCTATCATTTCACACTTGACGAGATACTCTAGATGAGAAATTGGACACTTTGGAGCTCATAGGTGACAGAAAAATAGATAAGATAAAAGTGAAAAACAAATTTTACGAAGAATTGTTCCTAACAACTTGTTTGTGTCCTACCACTAAACATTGAGTCCCAGACATCTATTTTACACATGAATAGACACGCTAGATGCAGAGTAGGTAAACTGAATGTCTGATTTGGCATTTTGGTACAATCTGGGGGCAACAATTGAGATAACATGAAGTGACACAATTTGCAGATAACAATTTATGTCCCACACAACAGAGATGCCTTTGATCAAACAATTTTGACAAAGAAAACATTTTGAGATAACATAAAAATGACCACAAGTGACATTTTTCCAGAATTTATGCCTTTCGCGTTTAGTAAAAATCATATTTCCAAAAAGTTGCCAATTTAGTCTCAGTCTATCATTTCACACTTGACGAGATACTCTATATGATAAATTGGACATTTTGGAGCTCGTTGGTGACAGAAAAAAAAAGATAAGATAAAAGTGAAAAACTAATTTTACGAAGAATTGTTTCTAACAACTTGTTTGTGTCGTACCACTAAACATTGAGTCCCAGACAATTATTTTACACATGAATAGACACGCTAGATGCAGAGTAGGTAAACTGAATGTCTGATTTGGCATTTGGTACAATCTGGGGGCAACAATTGAGATAACATAAAAATGACCACAAGTGACATTTTTCCAGAATTTATGCCTTTCGCGTTTGGCCAAAATCATATTTTGCAAAAAAGTTGCCAAATTTAGTCTCAGTCTATCATTTCACACTTGACGAGATACTCTAGATGAGAAATTGGACACTTTGGAGCTCATAGGTGACAGAAAAATAGATAAGATAAAAGTGAAAAACAATTTTACGAAGAATTGTTCCTAACAACTTGTTTGTGTCCTACCACTAAACATTGAGTCCCAGACAATTATTTTACACATGAATAGACACGCTAGATGCAGAGTAGGTAAACTGAATGTCTGATTTGGCATTTTGGTACAATCTGGGGGCAACAATTGAGATAACATAAAAATGACCACAAGTGACATTTTTCCAGAATTTATGCCTTTCGCGTTTGGCCAAAATCATATTTTTCAAAAAGTTGCCAATTTAGTCTCAGTCTATCATTTCACACTTGACGAGATACTCTAGATGATAAATTGGACATTTTGGAGCTCGTTGGTGACAGAAAAATAGATAAGATAAAAGTGAAAAACTAATTTTACGAAGAATTGTTCCTAACAACTTGTTTGTGTCCTACCACTAAACATTGAGTCCCAGACAATTATTTTACACATGAATAGACACGCTAGATGCAGAGTAGGTAAACTGAATGTCTGATTGGCATTTTGGTACAATCTGGGGGCAACAATTGAGATAACATAAAAATGACCACAAGTGACATTTTTCCAGAATTTATGCCTTTCGCGTTTGGCCAAAATCATATTTTTCAAAAAAGTTGCCAATTTAGTCTCAGTCTATCATTTCACACTTGACGAGATACTCTAGATGAGAAATTGGACACTTTGGAGCTCATAGGTGACAGAAAAAAAGATAAGATAAAAGTGAAAAACAAATTTTACGAAGAAATGTTCCTAACAACTTGTTTGTGTCCTACCACTAAACAGTGAGTCCCAGACAATTATTTTACACATGAATAGACACGCTAGATGCAGAGTAGGTAAACTGGATGTCTGATTTGGCATTTTGGTACAATCTGGGGGCAACAATTGAGATAACATAAAAATGACCACAAGTGACATTTTTCCAGAATTTATGCCTTTCGCGTTTGGTAAAAATCATATTTTCCAAAAAGTTGCCAATTTAGTCTCAGTCTATCATTTCACACTTGACGAGATACTCTAGATGATAAATTGGACATTTTGGAGCTCGTTGGTGACAGAAAAATAGATAAGATAAAAGTGAAAAACAAATTTTACGAAGAATTGTTCCTAACAACTTGTTTGTGTCGTACCACTAAACATTGAGTCCCAGACAATTATTTTACACATGAATAGACACGCTAGATGCAGAGTAGGTAAACTGAATGTCTGATTTGGCATTTTGGTACAATCTGGGGGCAACAATTGAGATAACATAAAAATGACCACAAGTGACATTTTTCCAAAATTTATGCCTTTCGCGTTTGGCCAAAATCATATTTTCCAAAAAGTTGCCAATTTAGTCTCAGTCTATCATTTCACACTTGACGAGATACTCTAGATGAGAAATTGGACACTTTGGAGCTCGTTGGTGACAGAAAAATAGATAAGATAAAAGTGAAAAACTAATTTTACGAAGAATTGTTTCCAACAACTTGTTTGTGTCGTACCACTAAACATTGAGTCCCAGACAATTATTTTACACATGAATAGACACGCTAGATCCAGAGTAGGTAAACTGAATGTCTGATTTGGCATTTTGGTACAATCTGGGGGCAACAATTGAGATAACATAAAAATGACCACAAGTGACATTTTTCCAGAATTTATGCCTTTCGCGTTTGGCCAAAATCATATTTTCCAAAAAGTTGCCAATTTAGTCTCAGTCTATCATTTCACACTTGACGAGATACTCTAGATGAGAAATTGGACACTTTGGAGCTCATAGGTGACAGAAAAATAGATAAGATAAAAGTGAAAAAACAAATTTTACGAAGAAATGTTCCTAACAACTTGTTTGTGTCCTACCACTAAAAAGTGAGTCCCGTACAATTATTTTACACATGAATAGACACGCTAGATGCAGAGTAGTTAAACAGGATGTCTGATTTGGCATTTTTGTACAATCTCGGGGGCAACAATTGAGATAACATAAAAATGACCACAAGTGACATTTTTCCAGAATTTATGCCTTTCGCGTTTGGCCAAAATCATATTTTCCAAAAAGTTGCCAATTTAGTCTCAGTCTATTATTTCACACTTGACGAAATACTCTAGATGAGAAATTGGACACTTTGGAGCTCATAGGTGACAGAAAGATAGATAAGATAAAAGTGAAAAACTAATTTTACGAAGAAATGTTCCTAACAACTTATTTGTGTCCTACCACTAAACAGTGAGTCCCAGACAATTATTTTACACATGTATAGACACCCTAGATGCAGAGTAGTTAAACTGGATGTCTGATTTGACATTTTTATACAATCTGGGGGCAACAATTGAGATAACATAAAAATGACCACAAGTGACAATTTTGCTGAATTTATGCCTTACGCATTTGATCAAAATATGATTTGCAAAAAAGTTGAGATAACATAAAAATGACCACAAGTGACAATTTTGCAGAATTTATGCCTTACGCGTTTGGCCAAAATCATATTTGCAAAAAAGTTACCAATTTAGTCTTAGTCTATCATTTCACACTTGACGAGATACTCTAGATGAGAAATTGGACATTTTGGAGCTCATAGGTGACAAAAAGATAGATAAGATAAAAGTGAAAAACAAATTTTACGAAGAAATGTTCCTAACAACTTATTTGTGTCCTACCACTAAACATTGAGTCCCAGACAATTATTTTACACATGAATAGACACGCTAGATGTCACTGGATGTCTGATTTGGCATTTTTGTACAATCTGGGGGCAACAATTGAGATAACATAAAAAATGACCACAAGTGACATTTTTCCAGAATTTATGCCTTTCGCGTTTGGCCAAAATAATATTTGCAAAAAAGTTGCTAATTTAGTCTCAGTCTATTATTTCACATTTGACGAGATACTCTAGATGAGAAATTGGACCCTTTGGAGCTCATAGGTGACAGAAAGATAGATAAGATAAAAGTGAAAAACAAATTTTACGAAGAAATGTTCCTAACAACATATTTGTGTCCTACCACTAAACAGTGATAAAAGTGAAAAAACAAATTTTACGAAGAATTGTTCCTAACAACTTGTTTGTGTCCTACCACTAAACATTGAGTCCCAGACAATTATTTTACACATGAATAGACACGCTAGATGCAGAGTAGGTAAACTGAATGTCTGATTTGGCATTTTGGTACAATCTGGGGGCAACAATTGAGATAAACATAAAAATGACCACAAGTGACATTTTTCCAGAATTTATGCCTTTCGCGTTTGGCCAAAATCATATTTTTCCAAAAAGTTGCCAATTTAGTCTCAGTCTATCATTTCACACTTGACGAGATACTCTAGATGAGAAATTGGACACTTTGGAGCTCGTTTGGTGACAGGAAAATATATAAGATAAAAGTGAAAAACAAATTTTACGAAGAAATGTTCCTAACAACTTGTTTGTGTCCTACCACTAAACAGTGAGTCCCAGACAATTATTTTACACATGAATAGACACGCTAGATGCAGAGTAGTTAAACTGGATGTCTGATTTGGCATTTTTGTACAATCTGGGGGCAACAATTGAGATAACATAAAAATGACCACAAGTGACAATTTTGCAGAATTTATGCCTTACGCGTTTTTGGCCAAAATCATATTTGCCAAAAGTTGCCAATTTTTAGTCTCAGTCTATCATTTCACACTTGACGAGATACTCTAGATGAGAAATTGGACACTTTGGAGCTCGTTGGTGACAGAAAAATAGATAAGATAAAAGTGAAAAACAAATTTTACGAAGAATTGTTCCTAACAACTTGTTTGTGTCCTACCACTAAACAGTGAGTCCCAGACAATTATTTTTACACATGAATAGACACGCTAGATGCAGAGTAGGTAAACTGGATGTCTGATTTGGCATTTTGGTACAATCTGGGGGCAACAATTGAGATAACATAAAAATGACCACAAGTGACAATTTTGCAGAATTTATGCCTTTCGCGTTTGGCCAAAATCAATATTTTCCAAAAAAAGTTGCCAATTTAGTCCAGTCTATCATTTCACACTTGACGAGATACTCTAGATGAGAAATTTGGACACTTTTGGAGCTCATAGGTGACAGAAAAATAGATAAGATAAAGTGAAAAACAAATTTTACGAAGAATTGTTCCTAACAACTTGTTTGTGTCCTACCACTAAACATTGAGTCCCAGACATTATTTTACACATGAATAGACACGCTAGATGCAGAGTAGTTTAACTGATGTCTGATTTGGCATTTTGGTACATATCTATGGCAAAGAAAAAAAAAAAAAAAAAAAAAAAAAAAAAACAAAAATAAAAAAAAATACAACAATTGAGATAACATAAAAATGACCAAGTGACATTTTTCCAAAATTTATGCCTTTTCGCGTTTGGCCCCAAAATATATTTTTCCAAAAGTTGCCATTTTAGTCTTCAGTCTATATCCCATTTCACACTTGACGAGATACTCTAGGGATGAGAAAATTGGACACTTTGGAGCTCATAGGGTGACAGAAATAGATAAAGATAAAAGTGAAAAACAAACTTTTACGAAGAAATTGTTCCTAAGTCAACTTGTTTTGTGTCCTTACCACTAAACAGTGAGTCCCAGACAATTATTTTTACACATGATAGACACGCTAGATGCAGGAGTAGGTAAACTGGATGTCTGATTTGGCACTTTGGTGTCAATCTGGGGGCCACAATTGAGATAACATAAAAAATGACCACAAGTGACCATTTTCCAGAATTATATGCCTTTCGCGTTTTGGATCAAAATAATACGTTTTGCAAAAAGTTGATAATTTAGTCTCAGTCTATCATTTCACAATACTTGACGCAGATACTCTAGATGAGACATTGGACACTTTGGAGATGCATAGGTGACAGAAAAATAGATAAGATTAAAGTGGAAAATCCAAACAAATTTTACGAGGAACATGTTACTAACAACTTATTTGTGTCCTACCACTAAACAGTGAGTCCCAGACAATTATTTTACACATGAATCGACACGCTAGATGCAGAGTAGTTAAACTGGAATGTCCTGATTTGGCATTTTGGTATAATCTGGGGGCAACATTGAGATAACATTAAAAATGACCACAAGTGGACAATTTTGGTGCAGATATTTATGCATTTCGCGTTTGGCCAAAATCAATATTTGAAAAAAAAGTTGCCAATTTTAGTCTCAGTCTATCATTTCTCACTTGACGAGATCTCTCTAGATGATCAATTGGACACTTTGGAGCTCGTTGGTGACCGAAAATAGATAAGATAAAAGTGAAAAACAAATTGGTCGCTGTCTTGGTTCTACGAAGAATTGTTCCTAACACACTTGTTTTGTGTCCTACCACTAAACATTGAGTCCCAGACAAATTGAATTTTTACACATTTATAGGACACAGCTAGATTCAGAGTAGGTAAACTGAATGTCTGATTTTGCATTTTGTACAAGTCTATGGCAACACATTGAGATAACATAAAAATGACCACAATTTGGAACATTTTTCCAGAATTTATGGCCTTTCGCGTTTGCCAAAATCATATTTTCCAAAAAGTTGCCAATTTAGTCTACATTCTAATCATTTCACACTTGACGAGATACTCTAGATGAGAAATTGGAGCCCTTTGGAGCTCAGAGGTGACAGAAAAATCGATAACATAAAAGTGAAAAAACAAACTTTTACGAAGAAATGGTTCCTAACAACTTGTTTGTGTCCTAACCACTAAACATTGAGTCCCAGACAAATTATTTTTACACCATGTATACGACACGCTAGATGCAGAGTAGCGTAAACTGGATGTCTGATTTGGCATTTTTGGTACAGATCTGGGGGCAACAATTGAGATAACAATAAAAATGACCACAAGTGACATTTTTCCAGAAATTTATTCCTTTCGCGTTTTGGCCAAAAATCAATTTTCCAAAAAAAAGTTGCAAAATTTAGTCTCAGTCCCTATCATTTCACACTTGACGAGATACTCTAGATGATAAATTGACACTTTGGAGTCTCGTTGGTGACAGAAAATTAGATAGATATAAAAGTGAAAAAACAAATTTTTACGAAGAATTGTTCCATAACCACTTGTTTGTGTCCTACCACTAAACAGTGAGTCCCCAGACAATTATTTTACACATGAATAGACACGCTAGATGCAGAGTAGTTAAACTGGATGTCTGATTTGGCATTTTTATACAATCTGGGGGGGGCAACAATTTGAGATAAATAAAAAATGACCACAAGTGACAATTTTTGACAGAATTTATGCCTTTCGCGTTTGGCCAAAATAATATTTGCAAAAAAAGTTGCCAATTTAGTCTCAGTCTATCACTTTACACTTGACGAGATACTCTAGATGAGAAATTGCATGCCACTTTGAGAGCTCATAGGTGCCAAAAAAATGATAAGATAAAAGTGAAAAACAATTTTAACGAAGATTGTTCCTAACTAACTTGATTTGTGTCCTAACTATAAACATTGAGTCCCAGGCCATTATTTTACATCATGTATAGACACGCGTAGATGCAGAGTAATGCAAACTAAATGTCCTGATTTTTGGCATTGTTGGTCGCAATCTATGATCAACAATTGAGATTATATAACAATGATTTCACAAGTGATATTTTTTCCAGAATTTATGCTTTCGGCTTTTTGGACCAAATAATATTTGCAAAAAGGGGGGAAAGTTGTCCATTTAGTCTCAGTCTATCATTTCACACTTGACGAGAATACTCTAGATGATAAATTGGACAACTTTGGAGCGCGTAGGTTACAGGTAAAATAGATAAGATTAAAAGTGAAAAACAACTTTTACGAAGAATGTTTCATAACAACTTGTTTGGTCCTACCCACTTAACATTCAGTCCAAGACTAATTATTTTACACATGAATAGATACGCTAGAATACAGAGTCGTTTAAAAACTGAATGTCTTATTTGGCATTTTGGTACAGATTCTTGGGGCAACAATTGAGATAACAAAAAAATGACCTTTAGTGACAATTTTCCAATAAATTTTATTGCTTTTCGGCGTTTTGGCCAAAATCATAATTTTCCAAAAAGTTGCCAATTTAGTCTAGTCTTATCGCAATTCACACTTTACGAGATACTCTATATGAGAAATTGGAACCACTTTGGAGCGCATAGGTGACAAAGAAAAATAGATAAAGATAAAAGTGAAAAACAAATTTACAAGAATGTTCCTACACTTGTTTTGTGTCCTACCACTAAACATTGAGTCCCAGACAATTATTTTACACATGAATAGACACGCTAGATGCAGAGTAGTAAACTGGATGTCTGATTTGGCATTTTTGTACAATCTGGGGGCAACAATTGAGATAACATAAAAATGACCACAAGTGACAATTTTGCAGAATTTATGCCTTTCGCGTTTGGCCAAAATCATATTTTCCAAAAAAGTTGCCAATTTAGTCTCAGTCTATCATTTCACACTTGACGAGATACTCTAGATGATAAATTGGACACTTTGGAGCTCGTTGGTGACAGAAAAATAGATAAGATAAAAGTGAAAAACAAATTTTACGAAGAATTGTTCCTAACAACTTGTTTGTGTCCTACCACTAAACATTGAGTCCCAGACAATTTTTTTACACATGAATAGACACGCTAGATGCAGAGTAGTTAAACTGGATGTCTGATTTGGCATTTTTGTACAATCTGGGGGCAACAATTGAGATAACATAAAAATGACCACAAGTGACAATTTTGCAGAATTTATGCCTTACGCGTTTGGCCAAAATAATATTTGCAAAAAAGTTGCCAATTTAGTCTCAGTCTATCATTTTCACACTTGACGAGATACTCTAGATGATAAATTGGACACTTTGGAGCTCGTTGGTGACAGAAAAATAGATAAGATAAAAGTGAAAAACAAATTTTACGAAGAATTGTTCCTAACAACTTGTTTGTGTCCTACCACTAAACATTGAGTCCCAGACAATTATTTTACACATGAATAGACACGCTAGATGCAGAGTAGTTAAACTGGATGTCTGATTTGGCATTTTTGTACAATCTGGGGCAACAATTGAGATAACATAAAAATGACCACAAGTGACATTTTGCAGAATTTATGCCTTTCGCGTTTTGGCCAAAATCATATTTTCCAAAAAAGTTGCCAATTTAGTCTCAGTCTATCATTTCACACTTGACGAGATACTCTAGATGAGAAATTGGACACTTTGGAGCTCGTAGGTGACAGAAAAATAGATAAGATAAAAGTGAAAAACAAATTTTACGAAGAATTGTTCCTAACAACTTGTTTGTGTCCTACCACTAAACATTGAGTCCCAGACAATTATTTTACACATGAATAGACACGCTAGATGCAGAGTAGGTAAACTGGATGTCTGATTTGGCATTTTTGTACAATCTGGGGGCAACAATTGAGATAACATAAAAATGACCACAAGTGACAATTTTGCAGAATTTATGCTTTCGCGTTTGGCCAAAATCATATTTTCCAAAAAGTTGCCAATTTAGTCTCAGTCTATCATTTCACACTTGACGAGATACTCTAGATGATAAATTGGACACTTTGGAGCTCGTTGGTGACAGAAAAATAAATAGATAAGATAAAAGTGAAAAACAAATTTTACGAAGAATTGTTCCTAACAACTTGTTTGTGTCCTACCACTAAACATTGAGTCCCAGACAATTATTTTACACATGAATAGACACGCTAGATGCAGAGTAGTTAAACTGGATGTCTGATTTGGCATTTTTGTACAATCTGGGGGCAACAATTGAGATAACATAAAAATGACCACAAGTGACAATTTTGCAGAATTTATGCCTTTCGCGTTTGGCCAAAATAATATTTTCCAAAAAGTTGCCAATTTAGTCTCAGTCTATCATTTTCACACTTGACGAGATACTCTAGATGAGAAATTGGACACTTTGGAGCTCGTTTGGTGACAGAAAAATAGATAAGATAAAAGTGAAAACAAATTTTACGAAAGAATTGTTCCTAACAACTTGTTTGTGTCCTACCACTAAACATTGAGTCCCAGACAATTATTTTACACATGAATAGACACGCTAGATGCAGAGTAGTTAAACTGGATGTCTGATTTGGCATTTTTGTACAATCTGGGGGCAACAATTGAGATAACATAAAAATGACCACAAGTGACAATTTTGCAGAATTTATGCCTTACGCGTTTGGCCAAAATAATATTTGCAAAAAAGTTGCCAATTTAGTCTCAGTCTATCATTTCACACTTGACGAGATACTCTAGATGATAAATTGGACACTTTGGAGCTCGTTGGTGACAGAAAAATAGATAAGATAAAAGTGAAAAACAAATTTTACGAAGAATTGTTCCTAACAACTTGTTTGTGTCCTACCACTAAACATTGAGTCCCAGACAATTTTTTTACACATGAATAGACACGCTAGATGCAGAGTAGTTAAACTGGATGTCTGATTTGGCATTTTTGTACAATCTGGGGGCAACAATTGAGATAACATAAAAATGACCACAAGTGACAATTTTGCAGAATTTATGCTTTCGCGTTTGGCCAAAATCATATTTTGCAAAAAAGTTGCCAATTTAGTCTCAGTCTATCATTTCACACTTGACGAGATACTCTAGATGATAAATTGGACACTTTGGAGCTCGTTGGTGACAGAAAAATAGATAAGATAAAAGTGAAAAACAAATTTTACGAAGAATTGTTCCTAACAACTTGTTTGTGTCCTACCACTAAAATTGAGTCCCAGACAATTATTTTACACATGAATAGACACGCTAGATGCAGAGTAGGTAAACTGGATGTCTGATTTGGCATTTTTGTACAATCTGGGGGCAACAATTGAGATAACATAAAAATGACCACAAGTGACATTTTTTTCAGAATTTATGCCTTTCGCGTTTGGCCAAAATCATATTTTCCAAAAAGTTGCCAATTTAGTCTCAGTCTATCATTTCACACTTGACGAGATACTCTAGATGAGAAATTGGACACTTTGGAGCTCGTTGGTGACAGAAAAATAGATAAGATAAAAGTGAAAAACAAATTTTACGAAGAATTGTTCCTAACAACTTGTTTGTGTCCTACCACTAAACATTGAGTCCCAGACAATTATTTTACACATGAATAGACACGCTAGATGCAGAGTAGTTAAACTGGATGTCTGATTTGGCATTTTTGTACAATCTGGGGGCAACAATTGAGATAACATAAAAAATGACCACAAGTGACAATTTTGCAGAATTTATGCCTTTCGCGTTTGGCCAAAAAAATATATTTTCCAAAAAAGTTGCCAATTTAGTCTCAGTCTATCATTTCACACTTGACGAGATACTCTAGATGATAAATTGGACACTTTGGAGCTCGTTGGTGACAAAAAAATAGATAAGATAAAAGTGAAAAACAAATTTTACGAAGAATTGTTCCTAACAACTTGTTTGTGTCCTACCACTAAACATTGAGTCCCAGACAATTATTTTACACATGAATAGACACGCTAGATGCAGAGTAGTTAAACTGGATGTCTGATTTGGCATTTTGTACAATCTGGGGGCAACAATTGAGATAACATAAAAATGACCACAAGTGACAATTTTTTGCAGAATTTATGCCTTTCGCGTTTGGCCAAAATCATATTTTCCAAAAAGTTGCCAATTTAGTCTCAGTCTATCATTTCACACTTGACGAGATACTCTAGATGAGAAATTGGACACTTTGGAGCTCGTTGGTGACAGAAAAATAGATAAGATAAAAGTGAAAAACAAATTTTACGAAGAATTGTTCCTAACAACTTGTTTGTGTCCTACCACTAAACATTGAGTCCCAGACAATTATTTTACACATGAATAGACACGCTAGATGCAGAGTAGTTAAACTGGATGTCTGATTTGGCATTTTTGTACAATCTGGGGGCAACAATTGAGATAACATAAAAATGACCACAAGTGACAATTTTCAGAATTTATGCCTTTCGCGTTTGGCCAAAATCATATTTGCAAAAAAGTTGCCAATTTAGTCTCAGTCTATCATTTCACACTTGACGAGATACTCTAGATGATAAATTGGACACTTTGGAGCTCGTTGGTGACAGAAAAATAGATAAGATAAAAGTGAAAAAAAACAATTTTACGAAGAATTGTTCCTAACAACTTGTTTGTGTCCTACCACTAAACATTGAGTCCCAGACAATTATTTTACACATGAATAGACACGCTAGATGCAGAGTAGTTAAACTGGATGTCTGATTTGGCATTTTTGTACAATCTGGGGGCAACAATTGAGATAACATAAAAATGACCACAAGTGACAATTTTTGCAGAATTTATGCCTTTCGCGTTTTGGCCAAAATAATATTTTGCAAAAAAGTTGCCAATTTAGTCTCAGTCTATCATTTCACACTTGACGAGATACTCTAGATGATAAATTGGACACTTTGGAGCTCTCGTTGGTGACAGAAAAATAGATAAGATAAAAAGTGAAAAACAAAATTTTACGAAGAATTGTTCCTAACAACTTGTTTGTGTCCTACCACTAAACATTGAGTCCCAGACAATTATTTTACACATGAATAGACACGCTAGATGCAGAGTAGGTAAACTGGATGTCTGATTTGGCATTTTTGTACAATCTGGGAGCAACAATTGAGGTAACATAAAAATGACCACAAGTGACAATTTTGCAGAATTTATGCCTTTCGCGTTTGGCTAAAATCATATTTTCCAAAAAAGTTGCCAATTTAGTCTCAGTCTATCATTTCACACTTGACGAGATACTCTAGATGAGAAATTGGACACTTTGGAGCTCATTGATGACCAAAAAAAAACTAGATAAGATAAAAGTGACAAACAAATTTTACGAAGAATTGTTCCTAACAACTTGTTTGTGTCCTACCACTAAACATTGAGTCCCAGACAATTATTTTACACATGAATAGACACGCTAGATGCAGAGTAGTTAAACTGGATGTCTGATTTGGCATTTTTGTACAATCTGGGGGCAACAATTGAGATAACATAAAAATGACCACAAGTGACAATTTTGCAGAATTTATGCCTTTCGCGTTTGGCCAAAATCATATTTTCCAAAAAGTTGCCAATTTAGTCTCAGTCTATCATTTCACACTTGACGAGATACTCTAGATGATAAATTGGACACTTTGGAGCTCGTTGGTGACAGAAAAATAGATAAGATAAAGTGAAAAACAAATTTTACGAAGAATTGTTCCTAACAACTTGTTTGTGTCCTACCACTAAACATTGAGTCCCAGACAATTATTTTACACATGAATAGACACGCTAGATGCAGAGTAGTTAAACTGGATGTCTGATTTGGCATTTTTGTACAATCTGGGGGCAACAATTGAGATAACATAAAAATGACCACAAGTGACAATTTTTGCAGAATTTATGCCTTTCGCGTTTGGCCAAAATCATATTTTCCAAAAAGTTGCCAATTTAGTCTCAGTCTATCATTTCACACTTGACGAGATACTCTAGATGAGAAATTGGACACTTTGGAGCTCGTTGGTGACAGAAAAATAGATAAGATAAAAGTGAAAAACAAATTTTACGAAGAATTGTTCCTAACAACTTGTTTGTGTCCTACCACTAAACATTGAGTCCCAGACAATTATTTTACACATGAATAGACACGCTAGATGCAGAGTAGTTAAACTGGATGTCTGATTTGGCATTTTTGTACAATCTGGGGGCAACAATTGAGATAACATAAAAATGACCACAAGTGACAATTTTGCAGAATTTATGCCTTTCGCGTTTGGCCAAAATCATATTTTCAAAAAAGTTGCCAATTTAGTCTCAGTCTATCATTTCACACTTGACGAGATACTCTAGATGATAAATTGGACACTTTGGAGCTCGTTGGTGACAGAAAAATAGATAAGATAAAAGTGAAAAACAAATTTTACGAAGAATTGTTCCTAACAACTTGTTTGTGTCCTACCACTAAACATTGAGTCCCAGACAATTATTTTACACATGAATAGACACGCTAGATGCAGAGTAGGTAAACTGGATGTCTGATTTGGCATTTTTGTACAATCTGGGGGCAACAATTGAGATAACATAAAAATGACCACAAGTGACATTTTTCCAGAATTTATGCCTTTCGCGTTTTGGCAAAATCATATTTTCCAAAAAGTTGCCAATTTAGTCTCAGTCTATCATTTTCACACTTGACGAGATACTCTAGATGAGAAATTGGACACTTTGGAGCTCGTTGGTGACAGAAAAATAGATAAGATAAAAGTGAAAAACAAAATTTTTACGAAGAATTGTTCCTAACAACTTGTTTGTGTCCTACCACTAAACATTGAGTCCCAGACAATTATTTTACACATGAATAGACACGCTAGATGCAGAGTAGGTAAACTGGATGTCTGATTTGGCATTTTTGTACAATCTGGGGGCAACAATTGAGATAACATAAAAATGACCACAAGTGACAATTTTGCAGAATTTATGCCTTTCGCGTTTGGCCAAAATCATATTTTCCAAAAAGTTGCCAATTTAGTCTCAGTCTATCATTTCACACTTGACGAGATACTCTAGATGATGAATTGGACACTTTGGAGCTCGTTGGTGACAAAAAAAAATAGATAAGATAAAAGTGAAAAACAAATTTTACGAAGAATTGTTCCTAACAACTTGTTTGTGTCCTACCACTAAACATTGAGTCCCAGACAATTATTTTACACATGAATAGACACGCTAGATGCAGAGTAGTTAAACTGGATGTCTGATTTGGCATTTTTGTACAATCTGGGGGCAACAATTGAGATAACATAAAAATGACCACAAGTGACAATTTTGCAGAATTTATGCCTTTCGCGTTTGGCCAAAATCATATTTTCCAAAAAGTTGCCAATTTAGACTCAGTCTATCATTTCACACTTGACGAGATACTCTAGATGATAAATTGGACACTTTGAAGCTCGTTGGTGACAAAAAAAATAAATAGGATAAAAGTGAAAAACAAATTTTACGAAGAATTGTTCCAAACAACTTGTTTGTGTCCTACCACTAAACATTGAGTCCCAGACAATTATTTTACACATGAATAGACACGCTAGATGCAGAGTAGGTAAACTGGATGTCTGATTTGGCATTTTTGTACAATCTGGGGGCAACAATTGAGATAACATAAAAATGACCACAAGTGACATTTTTTTTTCAAAATTTATTCCTTTCGCGTTTGGCCAAAATCATATTTTCCAAAAAGTTGCCAATTTAGTCTCAGTCTATCATTTCACACTTGACGAGATACTCTAGATGAGAAATTGGACACTTTGGAGCTCGTTGTGACAGAAAAAAATAGATAAGATAAAAGTGAAAAACAAATTTTACGAAGAAATGTTCCTAACAACTTGTTTGTGTCCTACCACTAAACATTGAGTCCCAGACAATTATTTTACACATGAATAGACACGCTAGATGCAGAGTAGTTAAACTGATGTCTGATTTGGCATTTTTGTACAATCTGGGGGCAACAATTGAGATAACATAAAAATGACCACAAGTGACAATTTTGCAGAATTTATGCCTTTCGCGTTTTTCCAAAATCATATTTGCAAAAAAAAAGTTGCCAATTTAGTCTCAGTCTATCATTTCACACTTGACGAGATACTCTAGATGATAAATTGGACACTTTGGAGCTCGTTGGTGACAGAAAAATAGATAAGATAAAAGTGAAAAACAAATTTTACGAAGAATTGTTCCTAACAACTTGTTTGTGTCCTACCACTAAACATTGAGTCCCAGACAATATTTTACACATGAATAGACACGCTAGATGCAGAGTAGTTAAACTGGATGTCTGATTTGGCATTTTTGTACAATCTGGGGGCAACAATTGAGATAACATAAAAATGACCACAAGTGACAATTTTGCAGAATTTATGCCTTACGCGTTTGGCCAAAATAATATTTGCAAAAAAGTTGCCAATTTAGTCTCAGTCTATCATTTCACACTTGACGAGATACTCTAGATGATAAATTGGACACTTTGGAGCTCGTTGGTGACAGAAAAATAGATAAGATAAAAGTGAAAAACAAATTTTACGAAGAATTGTTCCTAACAACTTGTTTGTGTCCTACCACTAAACATTGAGTCCCAGACAATTATTTTACACATGAATAGACACGCTAGATGCAGAGTAGTTAAACTGGATGTCTGATTTGGCATTT
This sequence comes from Candidula unifasciata, assembly GCA_905116865.2. Classification (NCBI taxonomy): domain Eukaryota; kingdom Metazoa; phylum Mollusca; class Gastropoda; order Stylommatophora; family Geomitridae; genus Candidula; species Candidula unifasciata. The sequence continues at coordinate 57,206 of CAJHNH020003750.1, forward strand.
TTGTACAATCTGGGGGCAACAATTGAGATAACATAAAAATGACCACAAGTGACAATTTTGCAGAATTTATGCTTTCGCGTTTGGCCAAAATCATATTTTCCAAAAAGTTGCCAATTTAGTCTCAGTCTATCATTTCACACTTGACGAGATACTCTAGATGAGAAATTGGACACTTTGGAGCTCGTATGTGACAGAAAAATAGATAAGATAAAAGTGAAAAACAAATTTTACGAAGAAATGTTCCTAACAACTTGTTTGTGTCCTACCACTAAACAGTGAGTCCCAGACAATTATTTTACACATGAATAGACACGCTAGATGCAGAGTAGTTAAACTGGATGTCTGATTTGGCATTTTTGTACAATCTGGGGGCAACAATTGAGATAACATAAAAATGACCACAAGTGACAATTTTGCAGAATTTATGCTTTCGCGTTTGGCCAAAATCATATTTTGCAAAAAAGTTGCCAATTTAGTCTCAGTCTATCATTTCACACTTGACGAGATACTCTAGATGATAAATTGGACACTTTGGAGCTCGTTGGTGACAAAAAAATAGATAAGATAAAAGTGAAAAACAAATTTTACGAAGAATTGTTCCTAACAACTTGTTTGTGTCCTACCACTAAACATTGAGTCCCAGACAATTATTTTACACATGAATAGACACGCTAGATGCAGAGTAGGTAAACTGGATGTCTGATTTGGCATTTTTGTACAATCTGGGGGCAAACAATTGAGAAAACATAAAAATGACCACAAGTGACAATTTTGCAGAATTTATGCCTTTCGCGTTTGGCCAAAATCATATTTTCCAAAAAGTTGCCAATTTAGTCTCAGTCTATCATTTCTCACTTGACGAGATACTCTAGATGATAAATTGGACACTTTGGAGCTCGTTGGTGACAGAAAAATAGATAAGATAAAAGTGAAAAACAAATTTTACGAAGAATTGTTCCTAACAACTTGTTTGTGTCCTACCACTAAACATTGAGTCCCAGACAATTATTTTACACACGAATAGACACAGCGCATAGGTGACAGAAAAATAGATAAGATAAAAGTGAAAAAACAAACTTTACGAAGAAATGTTCCTAACAACTTGTTTGTGTCCTCTAACACTAAACAGTCAGTG